>JAOVVB010270461.1:0-18197 GCA_028570985.1 Heterobranchus longifilis | reverse complement strand
TAGATATAGCCTTCTGCTGATTGGTCCCATTGAAACTCACACAGGTTTCAGTGGGAAAGTGCAGCAGTGTCAGTCTTTCACAAGGGCAACAAAAGGACGAGGTAACCTTGACCAAACCTCACAGGGCTGCACCAGAAGGCTATTGATGTGAAAACGACCTTCGTGCCACTTAAAGTGGCCTTGAACAACAGCAACTTTGCAGACTCTTGAGCAGTCAAGCTCGAGTAAATAATTAATTAATCAAATCCTCAGAATCTAAGCAGGGCGGTTTTAGATTACAGGACAGGTGGCAAGTGACAAGTGCATTTGTGAAGTGAAATCTCCAGTGTGGTTTGGAAAAAAAAAAAAAGTAAACAAGAAATGCTCAGCCGCTGTCAAAGTCCTTTGAATGAGATTTCCCAGAAGCAACCGCACAACGTTTTCTCATACACTGGTTTGTATATCTTCCGAAATGTGATGTTCTATTTAACGTTGTGAAAGGGTGACCCAAAACTACTACTACTACTACTACTACTTCTACTACTACTACTACACAAAACTACATTGACTTTTGGTTTCACAGGGGGACACAAACTCCGGTCTCCTGGGTGAAAGTCCTGTGTTTTTGGATCCATCCACCACCCCGCCCTCCTACCTACGCAGACTTTGTCACTCTTATGTCGTGTACACACCAGTCTCGAATAAATGAATTCTCACAAATTAATTTCCACGGCGAGCGATGCGAGTAATCGCGCAAATGAAGCGAACCAAAACAAAAGGTGCCAGCGTCCAAACTAGTGCAAATTAAGCGAATAGATTATTTTATTTGCGTCTGGTCTGAACACAACATTATACTACGTCACCTGACTTTTTCCTTTCCTCCCGTCATAGTTACTACGGCCACCAGAGGTCACTGCCTAACAAAACCAAATGTCAATAAGGGTCATAATGATTACACAGGTTGTGCACAGGGCCTTACTTTTCGTAGGTATGTGTATGAACAGAGAATGAGGACAGCCTGAACATGCTGGGGTCAGTTATCAAGGAGAGCAGTGTTCTGCAGCATTCAGACACGTCTCAAGTACAGCTGAGTCTCATCCAACATGACGTGTTTTTATCACCAGTGGCAGCCTGCAGTGAAATGGTGAGTTGGGAAATAAGAAAGACAAACAATAAAAGGGGCGATTCTCATGCAGGCTGCCTAATTCATGGTCATGGATTATCAAACTTATTTTGCAGCTGAATAACTGTTCATCCCCTCAGCTGGATTGCTGGTTTGTTAAGCATTGAGGAAAATCCTCAAATCAGCAGCTGACTTTTCTCCACAAGGATTTTCAGCAACAGGTGACCCTATAAGGAGAGTTAGGGTCGCTGTGGTGGCTATAAGAAGACATGTCCTAAGACGTATTATGACGTAAGACCCTTTAAATGTCGCTGCTTTCATTCCCATTAGATCCATGGTGGAAGATTTGCAGTAATCTTACAGAGAGCGTCTTATAAGGAAAGACTCACATGATGCTGTCAATGAGGATTAAATGTATGTAGAAAGGGTCTTAATAATTGAAGACTATGGAAGTAATGCGCAGCACAGTAATGTGAAACTTTTCCGCATAGTTTGTTTCAGTACACTAACAAATTACCATAAGAAAGTAATTAAATTAACATATCAGTAAGAGTTGGTTTAACCCAAATATGTGTTCAGAAGTGACACATGGGGTTGCTTAAAAAAGCAAATGAAGGGGTAAAGAAAGTAGTCCAAAGCCAGAGAGACTGTAAGTGGGGTTGTAAACAACAGATGTGTGAGAAATATTTGAGTGCCGAGCTATTATTGATTTATTAGTTTATTTTTACATTCCAGCCTGAAATGAGCTCTCCAAGCAGATGCCCCATGAAATCTCAAAATATGGAGGAAATGAGGATTCTGGCACCTGGTCTCCACATGGATTACTGAACGGGTCAGGCACGGGCCCAGGGGCCCAAAGTCTCAGCCCCGCCCACCCCGGGTTTCACCTGCAAAATGTCACTCAAAGAGACACGTGCCAACCAGGAAGAGACTCAAAATGACCACAAGGAAACACAAAAAGACTACAAAAGAGACCAAAACAACTACAAAGAGATGCAAAATGACTGCAAATAACTACAAAAAGACCAAAACAGCTGCAAAGAGACACAAGATGAATGCAAAGAGACACAATGACTACAAAGAGACACAAAATGACTACAAAAGAGACCAAAACAACTACAAAGAGATGCAAGACAGCTGCAAAGAGACACAAAAGAACTACAAAAAGATGCAAAATGACTACAAATAACTACAAAAAGACCAAAACAGCTGCAAAGAGACACAAGATGAATGCAAAGAGACACAAAGTCATTACAATAGACTCAAAATGACTACAAAACACACAAAATGACTACAAAGAGACACAAAATGACCACAAAGAGACACAAAACAACAACAAAAACAGGCTAAACAACTATAAAATCTGTGTCTTGATGATGGGGTGATGGGGCCTTTTGCATGTCTGTTCCCAGGGGCCCATTGCCTCATAATCTCTCATGAAGACATGAATGTCTTTTGTCTCAAAAGCTAAATAAATGGATCAACCTAAAGCATTATTTGGCTCATTTACTGAGGGAAATGTATCCAAAATGTTATCAGTGTTAACGCGATGACCTTTATGGGCTGTCATTGGCGGACTAAATGCTGCTCTGCATCCATAGTACTGCACAGGCCAACATTATTCCTGTTCACACTGCACTATTTCACCAACATAGTTTCTGCCTGACCGTGTCAGCAGGATTCACCTGCATTTGCTTGTGGAATGGTTCTGCATAAGCGACAGATAACTCTTTGATTATTTTTACATAATGCACCCACCACCTCCTCACTAACAATGTGACCTTCTATATTTTGTGTCACAGATATGGTAGGGGCATTATTACTCTGGCACATAATCTCATTTTTAATATTACTAACGCTGCTTTATCCCTCACTTCCTCCTCCTCCTCCTCCTCCGCTCCTTTTGAAGGGCAGAGATGCCTCATCACTTTTAAGGGCTCCAAAAACTGAGGCTGCACAGCTCAGCTTAATCCCAGTGCTGCCCATACCCTGCTGCCCACAGAGTAATACCCAACATCAAAACACAGAGTTGTGCAAAGTCGTGCTGCTAGACTGGTTATGTAACTGTCTGTCAGTGTCAATGATGCTTCGGATGTTACAGAAGAGGGCGACACGTTTGTGTACTTAAAAGTCAGGATGAAAGTTAGAAGCAGGGACGCTGCGAGCAGGGGAGCTGAGGGGGCTGCAGCACCCCCATGGTGGGGTGAGAGGCAAAAAAGTTGCAAAACAATAAAAAGCGTGGTTTTTTTTAATAGTGTAAGCATGGTTGTTTGTTCGCCAACTATGGATCTATAATATTCTCTAAACTATAAACTATACAACGTTTTCTCATGAAGAGGTTCGTACGATAGCTTATGAAATATGACCTTTCGATTTAACGTTGTAAAACGATCACGTGATCGATGTTACGTGGTTAACGTAAAACGGAACTATTTGGTGAAGTTTAGGCACCAAAAGTACTTGGTGAAGTTAGGAAAAAAATAACAGGAGGCCGGTGTTTATGTCCTGTTTCAAACTAAAAGTCAACGTTGTTATTTTAAGTAACCTGTAAATTAACATCCATATGTAGATACCGGTACGTCACATCCTACATCACCTACATAATAATTTTTTAACATATATCGATTCAAACTAATACAAAAACCATGAATGGTGTGCAGCATTTAATTTTGCCATTAGATGTTTTTCTCTTGGTACCGTCAACTCTGACTGACTTCCAGCGTCCCTCAAGCAATTACAGGTTTTATCACTACTTTTACCAATTTTGCCAGGGACCTTGAACCTAACAGAATTATTAGATGTTTTAGGCTGCACAAAAATGACACAAAGCACTGAAACTGAAACAGGTTTTGGCATATGACCCAAGTTTGACCTCGTTCTTCCATGCACACACACCATTATCACCATCCATGTGCACACACATACACACACTCACCATCTCCACTTGTCGCGGGTCCAGCTGGGTAGGAACAGAGGAAGGCACGGAGAACTGGATCTTCCTCCTCGCATCCTGTCCCTCTGCGTCTGCGGGCAGCAGCGGGTCCATGCAGCCTGTCTCCTCCACAGATGTTCAGCAAAAAGTTCCGATTGGACTGCCTGTGTAAACTGGATGACTCCCCGGATGACAAAAAGTCCCACCAGTCCTATGGTCTCTCTGGACTCTTGAGTTGTGTTTGACAGCGTTGCCTGCTCCCTCCTCTCTCGCGCCTCTTTCTGTCTCCCTCCCTCCCTCACACGCGCTGTCCGTTTTTGTGTCTCGCGCACACCGTGTCTGTGTCGTGTGATGAGGAGAGGAGTGATGCTGCGTGCAGCAGAGCGTGCTTTGTGATGCTTTCAGTTGCCATCGGAAAAAAACTTTGCAATTGCAAATGCATACTTCATACTTGTATTTTGTGTTTCTTCTAGAACATGTTTACATGCTTTCATGTTCAAAAAGCATATTATTTTTCTCAGACTGTCTGTCTGAATATACCTGTACTCACCTTTGTCTGAAAGGCTCTATTTAGTGCCTGTCTCTTTAAGCCCCCCTCCTAAAAAAGCCCAGTCTGCTCTGATTGGTCAGTGTTTCCGGGTTTTCCACATCTGTGCTCGGTGCCTCTGTACAGTCATTGCAGACTGGTAATGACTGTAGCCGCACTTTCTACCTAGTATAGTTGTGACATCACAACCTTACAGAAGTCCTGATGGCTCGTTTAAAGGCACAGTTTCTGAATACGGACTGTGTGCATTTCTTTGTGGATTGCCTTCACATGCAAAGTGTCACTCAAAGAGACATGTACCAACCAGGAAAAGATGCAAAAGGACCACAAAGAAACTACTACAAAGCAACACAAAAAGTCTACAAGGAAACCAAAACAACTAGCCTGCAAGATCTGAAAAACAGCTGCAAAGAGACAATGAGACCACAAAGATCATGACTAGAAAACGGGCAAAACAACAACAAAGAGACTCTAAATGACTACAGGGACTCAAAATGACTACAAAGCGACACAAAATGACCACAAAGAGACACAAACCAATTACAAGGAGACACAAAAAGGGGCAAAACAACCACAGACAAAAAATATACCAACAGAAACACCAAAACAATTACATAGTGACGCATAATGACCAAAGAGAACATAAGATATTAAAACAGCTGCAAAGAGGAACAAAGAGACTCACAATTACTATATGAAGAGGGGCAAAATAACCACAAAGAGATGCAAAATGACGACCAAAACAACCACAGACAAAAATACCAACAAAAAGACCAAAACAATTACACAGTAACACAAAATGACCACAAAGAGACACAAAACCACAGAGATGCGTAACGACTACAAAGACACACAACAACAAAGAGACTAAACAATATAAATAAGCCCACTGTCTTATAATCCACCTATGGGTATAGAGTCAAACATTAACTGCTCTTTCTCCAAGGCTATATCATATGTAGCCTACAGTAAACATATAAGGTAGTCAGTTGGAAAATTCATTGCCATGGCAACAGTGTTGGCAGTCAGTAAGCATAGTGTGTGTGCATGTGTTGGTGTGTGTGAGTGCTTATGAGAGTAAAGTGTACAAATTCATATGCTAATGTAAAACAAAAAGAGAGAAAGGGAAATATTATATGTTTCCTGTATGTAGAGAGGTTAACAGTACGGCGACAACAATGTATTGCTCTGACTTTCAAATGATATCTGCTTTTCATTTCATGTCAGTATAACAGCAGACAGTACGATGGAGGATCCTGACCATATATATACACGCTTTGTAGTGTTGTAAATGTAATGTGCATTTAAAGATGAGAGGCAAGGAGGGAGAGAGGAGGAGGAGGAGGTGACACAAGGATGAAGAGAGGAGCAGAGGAGAAACAGAATAACAGGCAAGGAAAAGACTAATTGTTTATTGTCCTGGTGGCTGAGTAAATCCTTCCTCTCAGCTCTGGTGCAGTCAGACTGGAGAAGCGGCATCCTGTAACCAGGGGGTCCCATGTTTTGAGCCGCCCACAGCTTCACCCTATACTGAGGTGAACTTGAGAAAGGCTCTGGATCTCTGCCAGCTCCGGGGAGAGTTGCTCCACGCTGACAGCAAACTCAGACCTGCTGTGGGAGGTCTTCAGATGAAAAGTAAAACTTCCACCTTGGAAATTTAAAAAACAGCCCATCTGTTTAACTGTTGTCCTTGGAATAAAAAATCAACATAAGGACTGTTTATGAGCATTTGCAACACGAGGTGTGATATGAAGAGTGAGTGAGAGAAGAGGTTTGCATATGTTTAAATACACAACATCCCATGTTACTATCACTCAGCGTTACAATGATCTGCAGAGAAATAATCTATATGATTATAGGATTATGATCACAAAAGATAACTGTAAAGTGTAATGCATCAGTGTTAGTCAGTACTGTGGTGAGCATTGCTGTCTGCCATAATGTCTTCTTTCATTCCACCACTAGGAGGCGCCAAACTACTTAGTAAAAGTAGTAATACCACAGTGTAGAAATACTCTATTACAAGTAAAAGTCCTGCATTCAAACTTTCTCTGAAGTAAAAGTACAAAAGTATTTGTATCAAAATATACTTAAAGTACCAAAGGTAAAAGTGCTTATTATGCAGAATGGCCCATTTCAAAATAATATATATTGTATATTTGCATTAAAATTATTGATGCATTAATGTGTTCATCAATAAATGTGGAGCTAATTTTAATTAATTGATATACTGCTGGGCAGCTTAATCCATGAAAAGTATCATCATTTATTAGTTGAGTTATATGTTGTATTATTATAATAAATCTACATAGTAACTTAAGTTTTCATATAAATGTAATGAAGTAAAAAGTACAAGTCAATTGTTGCAGTTTGTCTCCAAAATGTAAAGTATAAAGTATACTTCTACTTATGCAATAGCATAAAATGGAAATACTCAAGTAAAATACAAGTACCTCAGATTTGTACTTTAGTAATGTATACTTAGGTATATAGTATGTTCCACCACTAGTATTAAACAGTATATATATGCATTTAATTGAGATAGGCCTACCATTTCAAATAACAATATTATATTTTTTTTTTAAATGTCTCTTTGGAAGATGAACATAGTCACACATTGTTACACACATGCATTACCAGAAAGTTATTATTTATCATTAGCAAAAATAATATCTGCGACACATTAGTCTACTATACAAATGACATCAGTCATTTTTACCCACATGCACTAACCTCTTATCACCAGTAGATGTCACCCACACGCAGCTTCAGAAAGCACATACCCAGAGAGTCACTGCTCCTACCATCCAGCTGACTGATAATATAGAGCACATTATTATGATTATTCCAAGGTTACTGATGAAAACCAACACTGAACAGTTATGACACAAAGTTGAAGTTTGTCACTTGATTTTAACCTCAAATCTCCTCGACTTCAACATTTTCTGATTTAAATGAAACCACTCAAAGCCAAGCTGAGTAAAACAATACAAGTCTCATCAAGGTTTAAATTGTTAAAGCTCGTTCTTCGTTTTAAAACGCAGTTTAGTTTTTGTCATTCAAAAAAAGAAAACAAACAATTAATTTTGTCACTATCGTTTTAGATTCACACAGGAATATCATTATGGTTTGTAAACATGATAAAGAAAACCTCGACATTATAGAACAAAATCATCATAATGAAATGATTATTTATATGGGGAAGCAGATCTTCAGCTCCTCATCAGTTCATTTGATGTGTATTATTTTTGCAGTGACACAATGTATGAAATTGGACGTTAACTTTTATTAGAAAAGAGAACATGCCTATCTGGAAATAAATGTCATTACAGTGTGGAGAAAGACTACAGGGGAACATTTATGCAATCAGAATGAAAATAGATAATGGGCTTTTTTTTCACTGATTAACTGAATTAGTGAAATGCAATGGCCATTCTTTACATTTGTGTCCCTCAGGATGATAACACGGGGGCACCATGTTGGGGTGTGACCCTAAGTCTTCATCTGTACAGCCATGAGCAGAAATACATTGATCTATAATCATTTTCATGTGGCAGGAGCCAATGATAAAATATACTCCACCAACATTATGGTGATGATATAAGCCTACACTTTCTATTTATTTTCTCCATTCTTGTTTTCTCTCTCTCTCTCGTCCTGCCCCATCTTCTGGCCCCTCTGCGCAATCTGTGCCTCTGCCACCTTTGGCACCAGCCCGCCCACCGGCACCTGTGCCAAGCCTGGCAACCCAAACCAAGACGCTCTGCTTGGCGCAGTTCAATTGACTCGTTTAGGCAATTGCACCCTGACTCTGATCTTTATGGCGGGTCCCTTATTTATCCCAGGCCTTTGTGTGTGAAGGCAGTTTTCCGTCTTATTGCCTTATAACATTTCTATAGGGATATAATTGTTCCTATTGGCCTATTTGTGGTGATTATTCTAATTGTATCATTAAAAATATTCAATAAATTCCCCCATAGGGCTCGTGTGGATTATTTGTAGGTTTTCATTATCCAACAAAATCATTAGTAATCCTATAACAATCCAATAATATTCGAATGATATCATTCTGAAATTGATCATAATGGGATTGCTATAATTATTTCTCTAAGGGGATTGTTTTCCTAAACCTTCTATATGAGATTAACCCCGTTTTTCCCAAAGATGGAGGCTAACAGAAGCTGTTTGAATCCAGTGCGGGTTTTTTTGTGCCATTCACTCCTTATTCCATTTTCTCTTTCAGCTCAGTGACAGATGGCGAGTCCCTCTCCCCCAGGGGAAGCCAGTCTCTGTGAATGCGGCCGCATGTCAATCACCGGCTCTCATGTGATGGCTCTTGCCAATGACGTGCCAGCCATATGGGCCTGGCATCTGAGCTGGTATGTAACCCACCCAGTCCTGCCTCTGAGGTGCCACACGGATCCCTCCACGCGCTTGGGCTGGGGATAGCAGCAGCAGCAGCAGACAGAGAGGAGAGAGAGGTGTGAGAGCAGAACACAAGCATCCGTGCAGGGCGTGTGGATGTGCTGCCCACCCGGAGAGAGATGGTGTAAACAAACCCGCTTTGCCCCGTCACTGAGCTCCACAACGGAGGTAGGTTACATATTTATAATCAATGTGAGACTATCAGACATGGATCCAGATTGCTTTTTGTCTTTGTGTGTCAATGCATGTTGTATTGTGAGGGAGGAATTAGTGTGGCAGAGTATTTATCAAAATAATTAGGGACTATTTTTTTTCCCTCTCGCATCTTTTTCTCGCATGCGACGTGATCTGATAGCTTTTAATCTCTCCTTCGGGCTCGTTATGGATGGTTTTTATCGAAGATGATGATCTAATTTGATAGATTTTGTTTAATAAATCTACAAATCCACATTGATGCCTATAAGAGGTATGGCACTTTTGTATTCATAATTTGCATTGTAGCTATTATAATATGAGATATGGAGAGGGTGTTTGATTATATTTTATCAGAAAATCGTAGAATAGAAAATTTAAAGACGCGTGTGCGTGCATGTGTGTGTGTGTGTGTGTGTGTGTGTGTGTGTGTGTGTGTGTGTGTGTGTGTGTGCACGACGCGCGTCAGAGCACTGCATGTGGGGGTAGAATTCTCCATAGAGATACACACAGGCTAATTGACAAGGTATTGGTTGGCATTAATTACATTGTGCTTATAAGATTAGGAAAAAAAACGTCCTTGGACCCCACACGCACAGCTGAGCTCAGAATATACTGCAAAAAAGATTTTTAGGATGTTACAAAATGTTGCTTTAATTAATAACTTGTCTGTTTAGCCTGAATTATTGGTCAATGTGATGCCATGAATATATAGAGGGGGGAATACATTTATTATAAGCTTAAATTATAATGATCAAATATCACATTTAAACCTCGCCTTGTGACCATTTAAATACAGCTTTGATTAAGATTAAACCAGATTTTTTTTAATTTAGGAAAAGAAAAGCGTCGTTGAAATTAAAAAGACAGTGCAGATTAGTATGTAAAGCTTCTTACAGACATGTAAAGTTCAGAAGGAATGTCAGATGCGTTTTTTTTCCTGTGGCCTGTGGTCTCCAGTCCAAAATGGGCTCTGATCCTAAAGGCATATTTCAACATCGTTATTATTATTATTATACTCTCTGAAATATCTGCAACGATTCATATTATGTGTATTTTTTAAACATAGAAATCTTCTCAAGTGGGGCTCTTTTGGATGAAGTCATTTTAAAGCCGATTGTGTTGTAAAAACCTGTTAATTCATGGGGTATCTAAATGTTTGGGACCCTGTGGTCCAATGTGGCCTGGCTGTGCTGGAATTCCTCCAGGTTTGTAATTTATAGGACGGAGGAGGGACATCCGCACCCTTAATGCGTCCCTGGGGGACCTGCTGAAGGCCAGCACCTCTCCCTGTGCCGGACTGCTGGAGGCCACACTGTTGCTTTATGCCATTCCAATAATCAAAGTTTATTTAAAAAATAATAATAAAGACTGTTCACTCTTTCTGGAATCTTTCTTATAGCGAAATAAAAAGGTGAAAAAAAGACCTACGTCATACACAAACCTTTAAAACGGAGATTGATGCGTGTTTTAAGGCCCCATTTTCGCAGTTCAGCCTCATATTAATTAACTGGATTCATATCAGGATAATCCTGAAAAGTGCAACTAGAAACGTACTGATAAATACCACAGACCGTTTCATTTGTGCATGAAATATTTACGGAATAGCAATAATGTATATTTTGCCTTTAAGGGACATGTCCAGACTATACGGCCTTGTGGGAGCTCAGTGATGCAGCGTCTCGTGCTTTGACAGCGCACCTATGGGTGCGTAAACAGCAGCAGGGTGCACAACAGTCCAGATAAAGTGTCCACTGTGTCTATTGCAGGTTGCTTGCCACGATGTTGAGCCGTCTGTTCAGCGAGGTCCTGCCGGACGTCCAGAGGCTCGCGGCTGACTGGGCGGAGGACAACGAGAACGAGGACGACAAGGACAAGGAAGACAACGAGCCCTGTCACCTGGAGGATGACGACCTGGACGAGCCGCTGGAAGGCAGCAGCAGAGCCGAGTCCGAGATGGCCGGCGACGACGACGAGGACGACGAGGCCGAGGAAGAGGAGTGCGGCGACGAGAACAGCGGAGACAAACCCAAGAAGCGCGGCCCAAAGAAACGCAAGATGACGGCGGCGCGCGTGGAGCGCTCCAAGGTGCGTCGGATGAAGGCGAACGCGCGGGAGCGCACGCGCATGCACGACTTGAATTCCGCGCTGGACAATCTGCGCAAAGTGGTGCCGTGCTACTCCAAAACCCAAAAGCTCTCCAAGATAGAGACTCTGAGGCTGGCCAAGAATTACATCTTGGCGCTTGGGGAGATTTTACGCAACGGGAAGCGGCCAGATGTGGTGGCCTACGTGCAGATGTTGTGTAAAGGCCTGTCCCAGCCCACTACCAACCTGGTGGCAGGCTGCCTGCAGCTCAACACCAGGAACTTCCTGACTGAACCGTGCTCAGATGGAGCCCGCTTCCACATGCCCAGCTCTCCTTTCTCCGTCCACCCCTACTCCTACCGGTGCTCCCGCATCAACAGCCCGCATTACCAGCCCGGCAGTGGTGCGCTTAACGTGCGGGGCCAATACGTTTCTGGGTACGAGGCCGTGTACCCGCCAGGTGGGACGTCCCCTGACTATAGCAGCCCGGACTACGAGGCCCCGCACAGCCCGCCCGGCTGTCTGAACGGCGGGCTGTCCGGGAGACAGCAGGAGCCCTCTGAGACAGACAGGAACTATCATTACTCTATGCATTACTCCGGACTGACCACGGCCCGGCCCGGCCACAGCATACCCTTTGGGCCCTCGGGAGCGCGCGGTGGCGGTGCGCACTCGGAAAACATTCCACCTTTCCACGACGTGCACTTGCACCATGACAGGGCTCCCCCGTATGAGGATCTCAATGCTTTTTTCCACAACTGAGCCCCTCACAATCAGACCTGATAATGACAATCCTATAACGTGTAATATTGTTGCGAGACAAGAGAAGCTCCAGAAAGGACGAGAGAAGGAAGTGGCAGACTGATTACCTTCTGTATTCTACTGATGTCATCCCTATACTGTTGTACATCCTATCAAAGTGTGTCCAGTAATATCCTGTATGCAGAATGAGTGCAATTGACATAAAAAGATGTATAGGCCTAAACATGTTATGACACAAACAACAGAAATAAAAAAAAATGTTTTATAACTGTCTGATATGATCGAACAACTCTTCTTCTGGACATCAGGGGGCATTCACTCTCGGAGGCCTGGAGCAGGGGCGTTTTCCATCTTAAAAAAATATATAACATGGGTTAAAAAAAAAAAAGCTTCCACACACAAATAAAAAAATGTCTGACATAATATCGAGTTTTGGCTGCAAGTCAGTTATTAAAAAAGAAAAGAAAAGAAATATGGTAAGGGGCACGTCAATAATATTTATATATCTTTTTTTTTTGTTTACATAAAACAAACATTAAAATTGTCCTTTGAAGGGTTTGGCTGCCGAGATTGCACAGTCTACAGTATATCGTTAATAGATGGCACGAATATGATAAAGGTCATTTAGTTTAGATTGCTTATAATATATTGTAATTAAATCTAAAAGACCACCCTGTTTTGAAATCCTGAGATTTAACTTTACAAATTAAGCATTTATATGCTTGGTTAAAAACAATGGATAGGAGGCATATTGCACATGAACATAATATATTTTGTTGAGATATTTGTGTATAAATGGCCTGTGTAGCATCTAAATATCTGAGAAACAGGGCAAAAGAACACTGAAATGAAAAGGTGAAATCTGAAATGGTCGGCTAATTAGATTAACAACCACCTATAATTGAAGTTGAAACTCAAATAATACAATTAGCCTAAACACAGCATCTTGGGCAGTTAAGATACAGAAATTAAAGAAATATGTTCAAGCAATTGACAGAATTAGTAGAGTGCACACTAAAAATATTACCTTTGAAAAGCCTGAGATGAAAGACCATTTTTTGTTTTATTCTCACACTCCATCTTGAACATTCATACAGCTTTGAACTTAATTAGACTTAACATTTATAAGAAATGTGCAAAATGTATGTTTCCTTAGAGATCACCCCGGGGTGAAATGATTGAATTAGTGAGATTGAGATGCTCTGCATATTATTCAGATCAGATGATCTTCACAACTGTTATGCACATGGACACGTGGGAATAAATACACATGCATTACTACAACAACCTACAAACTATGGTCATGTAAAGTAATTTTTAAAAATTACATAGCCACAAAGCAAATTAGATATTTTAGATTTATTTTTCTTATTTTAACAGAAAACATTCTATGCATAAGTCATTGATACACTCCACAAAACAACAGATGCTATAGCAGCAACTGACCGGCACACTGGATGATTTTAAACTACAATGAGCTCTTTGAAACCAATAGAGACTTAAAACCCTGATTAAATACAGTTAGACATTTTTGCCATTTGTTTTGTGCGTTCTTTGCCTCTATAGGCTTCAGTAATCAATGAGTTAGAAAGTGAGCAAAAGGCCTCAGCCAGAGCAAGAGAGAAAATGTACGACACTAGACATACTGTACACACACACTGCATTTTTAGATGAAAGTATTCAGCACAGTGGAAGTGTATGTGGGCCTGCTCACATCAGCACCTGTCACACTATCCAGGTGAGTGTAAATACAATTATCTTGTCTCATATTTCCAAAATAATTCATTAAAATGTCAGCATTAACCAAAAATGTCTAAGAGTGACCGATAAACATTTTATTTTTCATCCTACCAATTTTCTCATTAAAAAAGCCTGGTTGCAAAAGCTAATATTTTCACGTGGCAGATCTGAAAATATTAAATAGAGGCAGTCCAAATTTGCAATATGTACAGTCTTGGTATTTTAAACATTAGCCATATTTAAATGGAATATTTGACACTTTGAGTGTATGTGGCTAGGTCACATCATTGGTGATTTCTCAAATCAATAGTGGGAGCAGGCTCCGTCTTTGGACCGCTGCCCTGGGTCCCATATGTTGTTGCGGGCGTCCAGGGGAAATCAGCACCGGGCACCGCAGGGTGCAAACTGTCCCATCCAGCACTGACCCCGGCAAAACAGGAACGGAAGAGATGTAAGCAGATTCTACATGGCAAAGAGTTGCATTGCAAAATAATACTGTAATCTATTTATTACAGCTATAACATTTTTTAAAAACATATTTAATTTGATTTCATTGTTGCCTAAAAGGCTCACCACATCAATGAAAGAGTTGGGCAGGTGCAAAATCAGGTGAATCAATGGCCCGTTGGTTTGAAATCAAGAAGCCCAGGGATGGCATAATGGACACACACACACACACACTCACACACACTTCACACCACAGATTATATACACAGTCCAAATGGTTACTACCAACACTAATAAATAAATAGACAAATAAATAAACACATTTGAAAGCCTGATGTATTAATTGGAAAGGCTGCATATCTGGTGATCAACAAGGGCAAGAACAAGAAAAAATATATTTTTAAGAGATTATATATTTTGTCATCTTTTTTTCTGTTCTCAAATAGAACAGGTTTGCTTTTCTTCAAAAATTAACAGGACGTCCTTCAACAGTTTGATTTTTTTGTTTAAAGAAATTAGCTGAGTTTATAGGAGGGTAAATACAAAGGGACAATTAAATTAAAGGGGTTTCCCCTACAAAAAAAATATCTTGAATATACTGTTGTCCAATTTAACGAATATTAATAATTTTGAGACAATTAAGAATCTATTTATACTACAAACTACTTTTAGGTTTACTTTTTTATAAAAGGTAAGTGACATTTATCCTGTTGGTTATCAAGGCCACACACTGTGGTTTGGTCAAATTTAAGTCTTGAAAATGAACTTAAGTTTAAGTTACATTTCTTTTCTCAGATGGTTTTTGCTTTTTTTGCCCTCTCTTTTTTTTTAATGACAACATCCATCAACTGAAAACAGTTAGATTCAATAAATGCAAACGACAAATCCTCAGACACTTGTATGAGTGCAATCGGTTGAATATTTTAACATTTTGGGATATAATTAGGTCACCATATCATCTTTTAATAATCTGAACTCTTTCTTCCCAGCGTCCCTCTGTTTCACGATTAGTCCACTTTAGTTTGCAGCCCCTGTGTGAAGGGCATGTAGGCCTCGGAGGACAAGGTGAGAGACACCTTTCTGATTTTACTTTCTGCTCTAACCTCTCAGTTAGTTTGTTAGTGAGGAGGGGCGGCGGCTGGCACAGGATTTGATGGCGGAGCGCGCGGTGCCAAGTCGCTAAATGTCTGAGCACCAGTAAAGCCAGAGACCAGTAAAGCCCACCATCACCAACCCCGGTGCCAGCTGCGCCACGTGGCAGCCAGGCGGCCCCTGCCAAAGTGGCCCTTGTGGGAGGGACCCAGTATTTCTTTCCTAATTCACTCAGCATCTGTTCATTATTCTCCACCGTTAAAGGAGGCTGAGTGTCCACGCGCGCGGCCCTGGACAAAAAGAGACCTTTTTTTCTCCTCCCGGTCACGCACTTTTGCACGACAGACGCATGAAACTAATCGGATATTTCTACTGTGTTAAAGAGGTGTTTCTTTTAATATCCTGTCACTGCAGGCTTCTGCAGCAGACTTTTAAACTCACCTGTGGGTCGAGCCACATTTAGAAAATTCAATTTTACCCAAACATCTAAGACGGATTAATTCAATTAAAAAAACGCACATAATTATTATTTTTTACAATTGTTATTATTATCATCATCATTATTACAGGAATAAAACGACTTGAAGACGTAAATGGAAGTGAATTAACCTCTGTTAACCCTTGCAGACCTGTATGGATCTCGGGCTAAACGAATTATTGTATTAATTCCTTATTATGATGTATGCTTACTGGTATTTTTTAATAGTAGTTTAATAGTAGACACACAGGTGCTAAGTGGGCGGACATCATCGTGGTTATTCTAAATATCTATGACAAATTGGGCTTAACTGACGTAACTAAAGTCCATAAAATCAATTAATTGGGATCATATTCAAGCGTAATTGTTCAAATGAATGTTTATAAAATACCATGCAATTACTGTAATTAAATAATCCCGCGCGCAGAGTTCCATTTAACTGCTTTAAAAACGATCAACTGATCCGCTAAAACCGCAGCACAGGAAACACAACACAAAGTAGGCCCAGGCCACATAAATCTCCATCTGGAGAGTTTTACTCCCATTTATCAGATTAGGTTAACATTTATCGGATTAATTATTTGGGGATTAATCTCGAAAAAAAAATATTTCACGGGACTAATCAGTGTCATAATCATATGGGGCGTTTTGTTGTGTGGGAGAGGACAGTGACAGAAATAAACCAAACCCTAAAACAATTTGAATATTGAAAAGATGAGTGACAAAGTCCCAGCAGTGTGTGTGTGTGTGTGTGTGTGTGTGTGTGTGTGTGCGCGTGTGTCAGGATAAATCTCTATGATGTATATGCAACATGTTTTATGTGTCACACACTCCCCTTTTTTCCCCACCAGTTGAAGAGAGGGCATCAAAAACAAAAACCACCACTTAGACGAGCTTGTCTGGGTGCACACGAGGCTAAATTTGGGAGTCACCTCCGCCGCAATGGGCATCGGGTGCCACTGCATCATGCTCACCCACCCTGCCTGCACCCACCCTCCCTCCCTCCTATCACCATCACCACCACCCTGCCAGCCTGAGCGCCACGCCCCAGCTCTGTGAGACATGAAGCTGGCATAAAGGGCGAAATTCCACTGCATCTGTGGAACAATGGTAGTGTTGTGTGTGATTGTATACTCCCTGCTTCCCTGCTAGTGGCTAACTGTCTTTGTGTGTTAAAAGGAAGAAAAAAACATGCACAAGGTGTGAAAGTATCAGACCTCACTGTGTGTTTTTTGGAACACACACACACACACACATAAACCAGGCTGGTTTCATTCCCTGTTCGTAGTATTACTACGAAAAGTAATGCACTGTAATTCGTACATATACCACATAATTGTGAGACATGCGTCCCAGGTTTAAAAGACACAAAGACACGCTCTGGGTGGGTGGGTGGCTCGAACACACGCAGGAGTTCGAGTCTCACGACCGTCACATGTATTTAAACCGGAAGTAGGAAGTAGGGATTTTCATACCAATCCCTGTGTTTTTTTTTACTAACCATACCAAGTCGTTTTGTTGCCTAAACCTACCAAATTTGTCCTGTTTTTAATTGCGATGTTAATGACGTGTGTGTATCACATGACCGGGACATGTAAACTGTTTTTTTTTACTAACCATTCCAAGTATTTTTGTAGCCTAAACCTACCGAATTAGTCCAGTTTCACAACGTTAATCGCAACGTTAATGACGCATATATCATGTGACTGGGACATGTACAAAACCGGTAGTAGATAGTAGGATTTTTAATGCCAATCCCTGTTTTTTTTCCTAAACTTAACAAGTCATTTTGTTACCTAAACCTAACGAAGTATTTTTGTAGCCTAACGTACCGAATTAGTCCTGTTTCACAACATTAATCGCGATGCTGATGACACATATATCACATGACTGGGACATGTACCAAAACTGGAAGTAGGTTGTAGGATTTTTAATGCGATTTTATTGCAATCCCAGTGTTGTTGTTTTTTTATCATACCAACTCATTTTGTTGTCTAAACCTAAGAAAGTGTGGTTGTCTAAAATCTTCCGAATTTTTCCTGTTTCACAACATTAATCGCGACATTAATGACGCGTCTATCACGGGACTGGGCCATATTTAAACCGGAAGACGCATGTTTGTATATATTATACAAACTGCTGTGCAATACTTTTCCTATGATATTATACGAACGGTTTATGATTTATGAGAATGCACTGAACCAAACCACTCACAGACTTTGCAGTGGAGTATAAAAGCACACAGAGCCCATGAGTGAGGATTTTGTCATGTTTGATGTGTGTGTTTGCCCTAAGTGTGTGTGTGTGCAGTGTACAGTCTGTGTTGTGCACGGTAGGGTATAGAGGTTGTTGTCACTCTGCACAGATGGTGGGAGTGTTTTTTATTTATTTT
>JAOVVB010270450.1:0-18197 GCA_028570985.1 Heterobranchus longifilis | reverse complement strand
GTATATATGTGTGCATATATGCACCTATATGTTTACCTAGATTTTAGTAATGCGTACATATATGCGTACATATATACATGAATACATGTACCTATATAGGTACATATACTGTATGCACGTATATATGTACACATATATGTACGCATATATGTACATATATATAATAAAACGGCCAATTTTATATATGTCTATATAGGTACATATATGCACGCATATAATATAGGAAAACGGCCAATTTTATATGTCACATATATTAAAAACTTATATTAAAACATATATGTTTATATAGGTTTTTTCCGTGTGGGGTAGTACAAGCACTGTGGTGAAGTTAATCTGTAAAACCCCAGAATCAACATATCGCTTTTTTCCTGCTAGCAATAGGACTGGTTTTGCTGCATTTAGGGACATTATATAAATTTGTGGTATTATATATATATATATATAAGAAATAATGTTACAACAATTATAAGATGGACAAGAGTAAAAGAGAAATAAGGTACACGGAGAAATGTACAAGATAAATAAGATACACAGACTGTGTGTGGGAAGTTGCTCCATTTGCATTCTGTCCATTCCACCTCATTAATTTATAATCGTCCCCATTGAAAAACGTGGTTGGTTGATAAATGAATGGACATTACATAGTACATACCCCTACTATGATAGGAAGATGTCTGATCATGCTGTAAACTAGGGTTTTGTATTTTTCTAATGTTTTCGACAATCTTTGTCATTAAAAAGCATTTATGTGCAACTGACTTAATACAAAATCACAATCAAAGCATGTGTTGCTATATACAGTATCTTGAACTGTATACGTAAATGACCATAAACCCAACTGCAGGCTGATTTATCTGGGAACTGTGGGAGATGAAGTTATAGCTTTCTCAAAAAATCATACATCATCATACAAAATTCACATATAAAATATTTTTGAATTCGGATTTCAAACACTTTTATTACTCAAAGACATGCACAAAAAATTATCAGTTTGCAATAATTCTTGCTTTATTTGAAAGAT
Organism: Heterobranchus longifilis; assembly: GCA_028570985.1. NCBI lineage: Eukaryota > Metazoa > Chordata > Actinopteri > Siluriformes > Clariidae > Heterobranchus > Heterobranchus longifilis. The sequence goes on along the minus strand of JAOVVB010270450.1, from coordinate 17,176 downwards.
TCCCCCACAACTGCAGAAATCTCATTTTGCTATTGAACTGTTCACATTGAAAGCTTTCCTACTCTGTATGTACCAGGAAAAAAACAAACATCACCAAAATATTTGCATGTGTGGAGCCAGCTTGACATAACAAAAGTACTTTTATTACCCACTAGTCAAATTTACTGTCACTGCATCAAACATAGTTACAATTTAAGCTGAAGTGAAGATTATTTAGCTGTCTGATTTTAATTTAGTCATGCCAAATTCCCAGCACTCCCCTTTGAGGCTACTACTTCCAGTCAGGGAGGGCCGAAGACTATCAAGCTTTTCTCTGATCCACCTGACGCCAGCCAACCGCACCTTTTCGAACTGCTCACTCGCACACTGTTGGGAGTGGCGTAACAGCGTCATCCCTTCCGCTTGCGTGAGCACACCTCCCATCCCACAGAGATTGACTTTATCAATAACGTAAAAAAAAAAAATCAGTCTACAAACCAGTCTACACTCCCAGACATCATTGATGGTCAAATGAAGGTTCAATAGCTAATCTGCAAAAACGTGAGTAATATCATTCATTGTAAAAAATTTATTTGAAATGTTTGCCAGTACAAATTTACTTGCTATCACAATTGTTTGCAAGATCTTTGCAGAGAAATTATGCTTTCCAATAAATTCTGTGTAATCCTCCATGATTCAGTGAAAACACTATCCATAAGGCCAACACGCACACATGCATTATTATTGATGAATAATCATATTACACCCTGCATTCCTTTAAACTACATAAGAGTGACTAAGACTTTTGTAACAGATGGACCAGATGGATGAATATTTTCATTTTTATATTTAGAAAGTGCAACTGTTGGAACACACACTCCTTAAAGAAATTTACATCAGGTCTATCATGTCTATTATGCCATTTGATCGGGCTATTAACTGTCATATATCATTAAAAAACATAAATTATTCATGATTGTCTTTTCTGTTGTTTTTGTGCTTCATTTATAATATACTGTAGGCAGAAGAAAAGTGTAATACATACAGTCATATATTAAACACTGTGCATATAAGCACATTTACTTCTACAGGAAGTAAACTGCCTTTGGCTAAGTCTGTATAAATTTGTGTCCAAAAATCAAAGGGGCATGCCACAAATAAGTTAAATATGTAAAACCTGCCGATAAAATTTACAAACTGGTTAGTTGACAGCAAAAAAAATATGCCACCAAAACCGTGAAAAGAAATTCAGTTCTAATGCACTGACATCTACAGTATAACACTAAATATAATACAATTATTGTCCTTCGTAACGAGGCAAGGCTAAGAACAGTTAATAGAATAAGGATTGAAGAACATGAAGAAATGAATTCTGCATCAATGTTGTGTTTGGTGAATACTGTCAGGCGGCAGTGACGAGTAAAAAAAAAAAACGATGGAAAAAGTATAGTCAAAAACCAGGTCAGGGTCAAATGATAAAAAAGTGTAGATAAAACCAGATTTCCAAAATTTTGTAAACAAACAAATTTTTTTTTATTTTTACAGTGTGTGTGTGTATGTGTGTGTGTGTGTGTGCACATGTGCGATTACTGTTTCACCTTTTGGTGCAAACCCTAGATGTCTTATACTGTAGTGGCTAGATTGGCTGTACCCAGCCTGTTGTAGTCTGTACCACCAGAGTTACTGGTGTGAGTAAAACGTTTGGAAATTTTGGACACCAGAAGATATTTTTGCTTTTTATGTATCCTCTTTAAACAGTAAAATTTATTATTTACTGTCAGTCTAATATTATTTTAGCATAAGGATGCTCAGCCCAGAACCATATAAACTTTATTTAAAAGGGATTCTGCACTATTACCGATACCGAGTTTGTTTGACCAACAATAACTCAGAAGGCGGGATTTGTCAGGAAAAGATTATTTAACTTCCTCTGTTCATGCCTGAAAAAAGCCCAGTCCTGGCAAGTGTACTTTGAAACATTTAAGTGCTTTTATCACAATCCAAAAAAAATGCTGATTCTTCAGTCCAGTTATTGATGAATAGCTTAAGAGCTATTCAATACGGCATCAACATCTGATAAAAGTGGGTTGGGTACGGCCATGTGATCTAGTCTGTGAAAACCCAGCTAAAGACATTACATTGTGTGTAAAAACCTAAAATCATTATCTATATGACAAAAACAGTGAATTACAAAAAAAAATTACTTTAACTGGGTTTTCACAGACTCAGTCAAGTATAAGATATCTTTTGTTCAAAAAGTCAGTAATTAGTATGAAACTTTTGTATACTGGGAACTGTAGTTTGTTACAGTCCAGACAAACACTGTTTCACTTTACTCTTATTCATTCTGATCTAGAATCAGGTACAGTGTACAATACTGATCAGAACATCAATATGTCGTGCCATCCTTTTACTGAATTAAAGGTGCTGAATACAGAACCCAGCCATGGAAACTGTTCTGTAGCTCTGACATGTAGTTACAGAACTGACTGCCAATAAGTGTGTCTTATACTGAGATTGAAGATTTAATTTCTTTATTTGTTTAAGCAAATTGCGTGTGGCTCTTAGATCTCTCTATGCCATGGGCACAGTGTTGCAGGTTAGAGACCTCACTGATTTCACTCTAGGTGTATATTAATACTCTTCAATACAGCAGGTAGCAGTATGCATGAGTCATTGGATTGTTATCATTTTTATTGCCTTACTTTAAGAAACAGAGGGACCTGAAAACTGCTCACTGGAAAAACCTTCAGGAACCACTGGAAAAACCTTCTACCATTATATCACAGCACATAAAATTATGCTCCAACATGCAAATGTACTGTATGTCATGCAACAGAGGCAAGTGAGGTGTAGAGGATTAGGGTATTTCCATTTGTAGAATTAGGATTTTGTGATGTGGGTGAAGGTGTAGGTGCTTCTCTTTCTTGTTGTTTTATGACCTTTAGGTTTGTGAAAGCAAATATAAATGGCAAACAATTAATTTTAACACAGCAAAAAAACCTGAAAAAAAGTTTTAGGTGAATTGTGTAGGACAGAGTCACACTGCTCGGCTGAACACGCTTGACATTTCCATTAAATAACAACTGAGAAAAAAGACAGAGGCAATTCATTGCGCTGGAAAAAAATGCACAGAATCTTCTGGCTATTGCTTCCCTCTAACACCCGGGGTGTGACTCATAGCTTTTTACTCTGTTAATGACAACTTCCCCAATTGTAGTGGAGGAGCAACTGTGTTTACTGAGATGACAGTGTTTAAGATGGAGACTGTGCTGCTTCAGAAGGGGAGGACATGGTGGATGACCAGGGCTTATATTATGTTTTCTCAACCAGAGTTTTCTCAAAATGATTTGACAGTAAGCTGACAGGCTTGACCACACTAGCAATAATTACTGATTTCAACAGATTTCATAAATGGCATATCCATGCTTTCTCTGAAAAATTAAAAAAATATTTTACAAATCAGTCATGAGTAAAAAAATAATTAAATAAGGTGTTAACACAATTGCTGTCTAAACTCAAAATTCAAATTAGTGTTGTCACTATACCAACATACTTCTTTCTGACACCGTCATGAATTTCGATACTTTTCGGTTCCCTCTCTCTGAGCCAGAAGCACTAGACTTCTGTAATTCCTAGAATAAAGGACAGATTTATTTTTCTAAATCACACTATGTCTTTGTAAGAAAAATGGATTATAATTTAGTGCAAAATTTAGTGCAAAAAAAGTTTCGTTACTAAGGCCTTGTTCACACGGGCGTTTAATTTTTGGATAAATGCACGCGCTCTGAACGTCCTAGTTTATGTTGCGTTTTGTAGCGGCGCTCGATTGACTTCTACACTGGCGTTCGTTTGTCTCTGTCTAACGTTGTAACGTTTTCCTTGCGTTCGTTGGGATTTGATCGCCAAGAAAAAGCTGCATGCAACGTTTTTTTGACGCCGTATAAACGCGCAGCCGGACAAACGCACGTCACCAAAGCCCGTGTGAACACTCTCATTGACTCCTATGTGTAGAAAACACTCGGCGCTTGATCCACGCTCACCGGACGCTACGAACGCCAGAAAAACACTCGGAAAAAAAAGCAATAAAAGCGCATTTTTGTTACGGCACCTTGCTGTAGTTGTTATGACCTACTCCTGGGTTTTATGAAGCACAATATGATTACTTGTGTAATCACTCATTTAAAAGTATGCATCATCAATAATCAAGCAATCATCAATAAACAATCAATTAATAACATTTATGACATAAATTCTGTATCCATACTATACCCTAACACTGCAATATGTTAGATATTCTACAAAATAGACAACTTTAATCGTTGTAAAAAGTTGTCCATGTCATGCACTTTTTTGACACTCCCTAACTGACTCCATTACTATAAAGCACTGGTGACCAGCAATCCTATGAGATTAGATTCAGGATATTTTAAAAGGAGAAAATGTAAAATGTATTCAGTTGTACTTGGACCACTCCAGAGTAAGAAAATACAGTGTAACCTGTTTTGCAAGTCGAGCAAAATTTTTCAAATCGATAAACGAACGAGGTCTTAACATACGAGAGGTACGCATGCGCTTTGTCTGCCGAGTGTCACGTGATCACAACTGAGCCAATGGTCTTCTCTCGCGCGTCTCACTGTGTGTACGTTACTTGTATAATCAACATCTGTGCGCACATGTACTGTTTACTATAACATTGTGAACACGTGTCTGCGCATGCATAAAGTATTTTATTTTATTATTTTTTTATTAAAGTCTAGTAACTGTTATTTACTAACTGTACTGCAACACTGACCCTTTTTGTCCCCATCTGTCAGAGAGCTGTGATTCCGTTGTGGGACAAATCATCAGAGTTTCTATTATTTCTGATGAAGAAATTCACTTTGATATATGAGTGCTTTGGATTATGCTTTGAATTACAAGCATGCTTCTGGAACGCATTATGCTTGCAATCCAAGATGTAGAACTGTACATGATTGTCCAATTTTTTTTTGTATGTTTATTGCTATTATACTGTAGGTAATATACGCATAGTCAGAAATTTGTAACGAGTTTGTCAATAATTTAGATATTTGTTTTTTTAAAGAACATTTGTACCACCCAATACAATATTATCATGATACCTAGTTGCCAATTCAATCAGTATTGCAGTTCTATAATATTTTATAAATATCCTGGTTCCATATTACTTTTCTTTTTAGATTTTTTTTTACAATTTTAAACAAACTTAGCAAAAATTTTTGTACCACACAGAATGCTCTGCAGCCTGCCAATGTGCGAATAGTTTAGAGTGTATCACCTGTAGGATTATAGAGGAGGCAACAGTCATTTCTTTTGGCAAACATATAAAAATTTAAAAAATAAGCTATAATAAATAAACAATCGAATTAGAAGTCAGTGTACTGTCAGTTTAGGCCGATACATAAATTTCCATGATACATCACTGAGTTGATTTTCCTCCGTCTCTAATAAATATGTTTGAATAAAAATGGAACATTTAATAGTTAAATATTATAGGTTCATATGTTAAAATAATTGCAACGTGATGTTTTTTATCAAATCATACAACTAAGGAGACAGGAACTGGTGAGTAATGAAGGATGAAGAGACGGAATGGCCTTGTGGATGTTTAACCCTCAGGCTTACAGTAGATTAACTGCGATGGATGACAACCACTCAAAAATATTCTGTTGTCAGATCATTACAATAGATTTTTTTTTTAATATGTTGGAAACATTCTCTGGCAGTTTGTCATGGCTTGACTGCCTGAGGGCAAGACCTCGATGTGATTGTTCTCAAAATCATTTCTCAACAAATGGTTTTTCAAACTGAAAAAGTGCAGTTCTTTGGGGAAAGAATATCATTACCACTCGCCTTTAATAAGTTCATAATAGTGGTTTCAGGCATATTTCTGTAAGGACTTCTATAAAGCAAAGTCAGTGTGGTTATTCTCTGATATCCCAATATTTGCTTGAGCAGTCAAAATGAGCCACAACGTTTGTAACTAATTACAAATAAGCACTCTATGAACGCACAATTTATACTGATTAGTTCGAACAATCAGCAATTACATTTCTGGTGAGTGTACTGTCAAATCATTATTCTGAATTCACTCTCGCTGTGATGAACGCTGCTTTTGTGTGCTTCTGTTTGTTATGCTGTGTGCATTTGTTTAGGATTCTGTCTCGTCTCCACCCACGACTTATCAATTATTTGTCCCCCCTTATGTGTGCACAAGTCAAGTCAGTCCTTGATTACTTTTTTATACTTTAGTATTTTTTTTCTCTCATCATGAAATCTTATCAGGCATTTCTGTAACATCAAGCTTCAGCCCTGTTTTTACAATTAATCTGTACTCTGCGTTTATTCTTGCCAAAACCAATAAATGTTAAAAAATGGTGTTAATTGCATTTTGTTGTCAAACTGTTCGTATGTTTTGCAGACACATGGTGGAATACCACAGACCTAACATGGATACTCCCTTGCCTTAGGGAGAGAACACCAACGATAAATCATCCATGACTGCCTAGGTTTACTGTGTAACAAAGAGAACATCTACTGACAGTCACCTGATTGGTTACGAGAGAGAGAGAGAGAGAGAGCGAGAGAGAGCGAGACACCATTGGCACTATTTATTTCTTAATACAACTTCTTCATGACCAAGCAATTAAAAAAAGCTCTTTTAATGAGCTTTTAAAAGACTGCAACTAAATCCCTCCACTGAGAAACACCACTTTAAAAAAGGCTAATCCACACAAATGCACAAAGCAACCAACTCCCTACCTGCTTCAGGATGTCTTCATCAAGTCTGCTATAATTTGCTGGAGACGCCCTAAAAGAAACAGTTTCAAACGATATGGAACTTAGTCACGGGCTTCCCGAGTATGACTCACTACAGTACAGCACTACAGGAAATGCTAGAGGGAGAATCTGTAATGGGTCAGCAAACAAATAACTGCATAGTGCTTGTACTATAGCAACCTCTTGAAGTTAGATCTCATTAGGAATAAACATTCTAAATGAAATCCACCAGCATCCTATGACAAATTTTTATCATCACAAAAATAGTCACAGATTTGACTCTGAGATAATCCTAAAATATATATAAAAAAATAAAAATCAAGATATTACATCCTCACATAATAACAAAATATGATAAAGATAAAACAGCCTTGTAAATGGCTTCCCTTAACTTTGTTTGAAACATGAGGCTCAAGCTGACAGCCATCAGTCCAGCACTAACCCACTCACTCTCAGTGAACATGATATCACATGAGGATAATTCTGTGGTGTATCTGGATTCATTTAAATGATTTACAAAATGAATCTCAGTGGTGTAACAGACTGTAGTTGTTCCACAATCAATAGTATTCGTATCCAACGAAAGAAAAGCATTCACTTGCTTGCCTTCACATGCATATGAACTTGAGTAACTTCCAATTCTTAAATCCATAGGGTTTTATATGATGTTGGCTCACACTTTGTACTCTTCAACTCTTCTGGGAAGGCTTTCCACAAGGTTTATGGGAATTTTTTACCATTTTTCCAGAAGCGCATTTATGAGGTCAGACACTGATGATGGGAGAGAAGGCCTGGCTCGCAGTCTCCGCTCTAATTCATCCCAAAGGTTCTATCAGGTTGAGGTCACGACAGGACAGGAGGACAGGAGGTCAGGCAATTCTTCCACACCAAACTCGCTCATCCATGTCTTTATGGACCTTGCTTTGTGCACTGGTGCGGAGTCATGTTGGAACTGGTGTGGGTTGTTTTACAGGAGTTGGGCTCGGCCCCTTACTTCCAGCGAAAGAAAGTCTTAATTCTTCAGCATACCAAGACATTTTGGACAATTTCATGCTCCCAACTTTGTGGGAACAGTTTGTAGATGGCCCCTACCTGTTCCAACATGACTGCGCACGATTGCACAAAGCAAGAGCTGAGATTGCAAGCCAAGTCTTCTCGTCCAACATTATAAAATTATTACAATTATTATAATAATGTGATAACAACCTCATATCGTCCCGTTCATGGATAGACGCTGACCTATAAACATTGGCGGAATGAGGCACATGTTCTGCCATACATATACATATACTCTGGCTGGAGCGCACTGTCACAACTGTCATTTTTGCAACATATTTGCTTCGAGTTTAATCATGTAGCACTTTTAATATCCATAAGACACTGAAAGGCTAATAAACATGATTAAGAAAAAAGCACACATGCGCGAGAGAGAAACAGAGAGAGAGAGAAAGTAGCACAATCACACTATATATTTGGTATCTATTTTTCCTTTTCTTTTCTTCTCTCCTTCTTTTGTATCAAGAACGATTCTTCTTTGACTGCACTTTCCCCTTCATCATCATCATTATTATTATTAATAGTCGTAGTAGTAGTAGTAATAATGCTGCAGTTATTATTATTATTATTATTATTATTAATTTTCAGTCTACTTATTGTTTGACTGCACAGTTAAATGTGTGTATATATTTTTAATCTATTTATTTCTGTTTGTATTTTGTGACTTGATTCTGAGCTTCGGCAATACGAGTGTGTGCAGAAGCTGTCATACATTACACATAATATTGTGTGTTTTGTTGGATTCTCTCTTAATCAAGTGTGTTATCGTCAGAATTTACACCGAGCCCAAAAGAGGCACCATTAACATCCTTTACAGAGCTCTCCAGAGGTCATAACAAATTTGCATTGGTGTAGTTTCAGTAGCAAATTCGGCTCAGTGGAATGGGTGTATAAGACTGTAGCTACAATAATGAAGTTTATAGAGTAGATGTGTTTAAAGTACACCTTAGAAGTTGACACCTTGATGAATGAATGGTTGGAACATCTCACTTTGAGGTTTCTACACTTAAATTGATAAATATGGAGATTTTGATCAGGCAGTCTAGTAGTGAGAATTGATACAAGCTTAAATTTAATATAGTGTAAATGTAAAACATAAATGTGGCTCCAGTCTAATTTTAGTCTTACCGGGACACCATTTAAGAAAACACAAGCTCACACATACTAGATTTATTGGACATGGTAATTCATACTGTATCTGTCCACTGGGTCCTCCAGATTCAGGCCACCATTGATGCATGTACTGTAGAAGCCAAACTAGAACCACCACTTACACTATGCTCTTCTCACACAGGCTAATGCTAATAAGAAGTTATCTGGAAAGAAATTTACATATAGGTCTCAACTTCTGTCTCTCTGTCTGTTTTTTATAACTCTACAGCAAAGGAAGTAATAGATGAAACATCACAAAAAAATATCATGTGCAGTACAATTGTAGCATTAGTCAGTATCATTTCCTCATTATTGATTAATATCAGGGCATGACTACTTTCACTTCCTCAACAGTGATTTATATCTCATTCCTAATATGTACAGTAGTCATGTTCAAAATTTAGTACCCCTTCTTTTAATTCTGTGTTTTTTTTTTGTAAAAACATAATGAAAATCATCTGACGGTAGCAGGACTTAGCATTACATAAATACAAACTCTTAATAAAAACTTAACAAAAATGCAAAAAAAAGTAATAAGTAATATATACTAAGCAATACTAAGTAGCCCCCATGGTTCAATATCTTGTAGATCCACCTTTAGAGTCAACAACTTGAAGAAATGTTTCCTGTATGATTTTATCAGTTTTTCACATCATTGTGTAGGAATTTTAGCCCTTTCTTCTTTACAACATTACTTCGGGTGGTTGATCTTACTCTCTGAAATTTCCCGCATTTCAATTGGGTTGAGGTCTGGACTTTGGTAAGGCCATTTCAAACACCTCATTCATTTTTTTTCAGCAGTACTAATATAGATTGACTGGTGTGCTTTGGATCATTGTCCGGTTGGATGACCCAATTTCAACCAAGCTTTAGGTGTCAGACAGATGGCCTCACATTTGCCTCTAGAATACTCTGGTATACAGAAAGGTTTATAGTTGACTTGACTGCAGAGTGCCCAGGTCTTTACACCTTCACCACCATGCTTGACAGTGGGTATGAGGTGTTTCTGTTAAGAGGCTGTTTGACATGTTTCTCCCAAACATGGCTCTGGACAGGTGGGTAAGGCCAAACAACTCCACTTTCGTCTCATCTGTCCATAGAAATTGTTACAGAAGCCTTGTGCTTTGTTCAGATGCAGTTTTGCAAACCTCCATGGTGCTTCCATGTTCTTTTTAGACAGAAGAGGCTTTTTTTTTTTGCCAAATCTTCCAAGCAAAACATACTTGTTCAGTCTTCTACTTATTGTCCTGTAATGGACTTTAACATTTATGTAATGTTCATTTTTGTTAAATAAATAATGTCACAGTAAAAAATGTTATAAGTTGTTATTCATCTGATGTTGTATTTGCCAAATACTTAGACCCACTACAGTCAGATGATTTTTATTATGTTTTTACACAAACACACATAGAATTAAAGAGGGGGTACTAACTTTTTAAAATGAGTTCATAAAAAAAATGAATAAAAATCGTTGCATTCAGTCACACATGATTTCAGAAACAGTCAGATCCATACATGCTTTAATGAGTACTTGGCCCACGTCTGTAAGCCTCTCCATCTCAAAGCAGAGATTGAAACAACCCTGCCAGTTACATGAACTGATCAGTGTTGCCGAGTTAATGCTGAAAAACTGGCACCTTATAAAAATAATACGGATACTGTTTCTATCTCCATGTTATGCACTGACCAGGATAAAAGCAGTCTGGCCATTAAAGAGGACACTAAAGTAATAATGCTACATTACAAGCCTGTAGTTATCTGCAGTGCTTCAGGCCAAATGGGCTCGCCGAGAGACCAAGCAGATGGGCTCCAATTCTGGCAAGATACCAAGAAGCCTGCAGTGGTGCATTTGCCAGTGCAAGATTTAGCTCAGAGATCGAGAGCATCTTGAATGTGGTCTGAAAGCCCAGTTTAACATACACGCTTAGACTAAACTTGGCTTCTCTAAAGTAGGGTGGACAAACTTTTATGATGAAGAATGAGGTCTACCTGAATAATGACCAGATCAAATGTCTTAAATGGATCTTTAAAGCATTTAAGTACTAAAGCAAATAAATCAAATTATGCACTCTATCTATCTATCAATCTATCTATCGATTGATTGATCGATCGATCGATCAATCTATTACTGGCAGATTTTAAACTTTTAAACACCTTGGCACTACAAGAGGCGAAAGACAGGTTAGTACAACACTCACTAACACAAATTCCTGCTTGATATACTCCTTAGACTGTGCTCACAATACTGCATTATCCCTGTACCCACGTGTGTATCCATCATTGTGTCACCTCATTTTAAAATCTTCCATGATAACATTTCGGGTCAGTCTACCAAGGATTTAAATGTTTTGAGACAAAACTATCAAATTCTGTATCCAGTTAATTAATTCCGTTTTTTTATTAAAACTTAATATGACTGTGAGTTTGCTCTACAAAACTGCATATTCGAATAATCGTATAATTATTCATCATTCATTCATGTATTCATTTTCTATACCACTTATTCTGTGTAGCAGGGAACTGAAGCTTATTCAGGGCACGACGTGGGGTACACACCAAATAATAATTAAATTAAGATCAGATCGATAAGATGACAGAAAAAAAAGACAAACCACTAGTAGTAGTAGTAGAATAAACAGATTTTGCCTGGGTTCGGGCTGTCCACTTCTACTTATTTATTTTATTTATTTAGTTTTCCTGCAGACAGTAGGATAAATACCTGGAGAAAATTAAAGAGAGAATTATAAAACTCATGTCCATGTCTCCGAAGCAGTGCGTATTCTCAGTTATTTAAAAGCTGAGGTTATTTTTTGCTACAAGCAAACTTCATCTTCCATGCTGTGCATCCTGTGCATTAACCACATCCTCCTTCTTCTGTTGTAATATGTCTTTATGGGATTCATGATGTCTCACAAACAACACTTCATTAACTTTCCCCAATTTGGCAGTTGTATCTGAACACACTCACTGATTAGAGCAGCAAAGGCAACACCACCATCCTAGTAGACCCACAGTGCCATGTCTCAGTCATGTGAAGTCAGCTTCACCAGCCGCATCCTCCTGACATGAGAAGATACGTCCACCTGTACCAAAATATAGAAGAACACCAGAAACAAAGTTTAGAACTAACAAAGAACTATATCTGGATGGCCACAGTGGTGCGAAGAAAAAAAGGGCTACAAGTAGGAAACAGCTGTACCCGGCTGTGTGGCTGTGTCTGAGCAGAAACACAAGCCACAAGTAAGAGCAGAAAGGTAAGATCTCGGTTGTAGCGTTCTCGCAAAGGCCATGCTACATTCATCAAGCATTGACGCACTAAAAGCCCGTATAATAGCTGTAAAGTTAATCCATAGGCATATGCAGGCATAAATTAATATTACACACATTTATGTAACATAATCCTAAACGTATATTTGCCAAAATAAGAATGATGATGGCTGTGAATGATGGTACATGGAAACTAGACACTTGCTACATATATAAGGCAGAGCTAGCCAAGTATAGTATCACAGGTTTTGTGGTTTTTGTTTGCAGAGGAGTGGCTGCTAACCATCATTTGCTTTCTATGCAAATAGAAACTTTTGGGAGGGGTAACGTAGCGAGGCCAGCACTCATCAGATGTGTTTATTAAGGATTGCAATGAAGTCTCACAACTTCATCCGACAGATATACCCAGGTAAAATTATATTTGCATCGGCAGTGCTGGCTGCTTTCATAAACATCCTCCCCACACACGATAACACTGTTTCCACACAGCCGTCATAAAAAGCCACACTTCTCTACCAATTCTTAAAACAAAAACACTTACGTAGTCCAATCTGGTTCTTTTCTTTTCAACTACAAATTGAGAAGGTCATGTTATATAAAATTTTGCTTAGTCAAGATAAGTAGCTTACATAATTGAATGGCAACAGCTGTATCATTTCAATGCCTAACCATTAAAAATTAGCTTGTTGCTTTGACATGATTACTGCATGTATGTTTCCTGTTAATGCTTCACGTTTCCATTTTTGAGTTTTATTTTTAGTCATCACTCTCATTCTCTATACCGTTTACCTTGTACAGGGTCGCGGGAGGCCTGGAGGCCTGGACTCTCAGCACAAGAAAGGGTACACCCTCGGCACGATGGCAATCCATTGTAGGACACACAAACACACACTAACTCTCAAACTACAGGCAATTTGTAAATGCCAAATAGCATTTGGAGGAAGAACGAAACAGAAATAAAAAATTAATTTACTAATGGGTACTTCAGTTGCAGCATTAACAGGCACATATGGGACTTTTAAACTAAGTATATGAATAAACTGTACATTCCTATTTATTTGACTTAAACTTTGCAAGTTTGATTAGGATTAAACAAGGGTGTAGTCCTGAACACAAAGCTGGTCCAATGAGCAACCTAACATTGAAAATTAATAGATGTCCAAATTAACAGAAATCCAAACCTTTAAATAATACTTCATAATTTGGTAAGATGTCCATGTGATTTAATATTTATTCCTTTATAAATGGGCATACGTTTAAAATCCCAGAGTTGCCGTATACAGTACCAACATTCATCTCTTGTGAGCTACTGTAACCCTAGTCACACAAATTTCACTTGGTGAGATTCCTGACAAAATGTAAGACGTATCCCAAAATCTCAGAAAAAAATAAACACAAGATCTATCACATTATTTTCTTTCTGGAGTTTGTACAAACAGGAAAGAATGGGGATTTAGAAACAAAATAGCTCACAATTCTGACCGGTATTAATTTGCTGATTAATGATCAACACTTATTTGAAGCTCTTTCACATTTTAACTGGCTATTAATTAGTGCTCTTCAGGAGTGGACAAATATTAGCCTCATTGGACAAGCAGATTTCGTGTCCAGACTATTTTTTCTTTATTTGTTGTTTCCCAGGAGAAAAAAAAAGAAAAAAAGAAAAAAATCCTTCACGTTGACAATTATAATCAAATCTTTTCATTTGGTATGCATGTTTATGCGTAATGTGTTTCATGCTGCAAGCACGGAAATACACGCATTTGCCACCGTCGTCCTCGGCTTGCTTATCAGGGACAATCTTATTATTTTGATTCATACATATTTTATCAGACATTTCATACTCATTACCCTAATTTCTTTTTGATTCTGTAGAACTGCTTTGCTAAAATAACTAAAGTGACCACTGTTCAAAAAATTCAATAGAATAAAATGGATTTAAATTAAATAAAATTCTATTCAATTCAATTGAAATCAATACAAACAAGTACGAGACTTAAATTTCAGAATTCTGGCATTAAACTAATTTAACTATTTTTTTGGTCATAAGTGACTCTCTCACATAAGTCCTTACAGGAGATTAAAGTCAGAATTCTAAGAATAAAGTCAGAATTTTTTTTTTAAAGTCAGAATTTAGAGGATAAATAAGGTCAAAATAACAAATTATGAATCAATAATAAATAGTTTTAACGGTGATCCTAACCCTTCTTTGTTTTTATGGTAATGCCTAGTCTTAATACACCAAAAAGTTTTTGGAATGTATAATCTGTAAAGAACTACATCGAAATAGGACTGATGGCAAATCAAATACAGCTAAAATCATGTGATAACAGTACAATGGATATTTAATAGTGCTTTACTTACCAGCATTAAAACTAGAGTAAAAATAAATAACCTTGTAATTCAAGTTAAATGCAGGGGGCTAAAAACAGAGCTGTACAGTACATAAATAGAAAGAAGGCAGTATCTCTTCTTAATGGTGTGATCTTCTCGAGGACAGCACGCAGGCATTAAGCAGACACAAGCTGAGCCTAACATCTGCAACACTTTTATCTGGAGGTGGATGATAAGGCTGTTGTTTTCAAAGGGCAGATGCTTCAATGTCACAGTCACAGCTAGCATTAAGGGGCAGCCAAAGAGAGGCTGTCGAAAGATGTTGTCATTTGGCACCTGCCATGTTATTTCCCTTCTGAATTTTTTTGTTTTCAGCGAAGCTAAACAGAACATGATGTCATATCTCATACATGAAACCATAGCCTAAAGTTTGGTTACAACTACTGTAAAAGCAGAAAGGTAATAAAAATGGGTATAATATCTGTAAAGCGTCCAACCATACCAACAAATACTTTCTTCTACAAAATGGCTACTCACCGCCCTGTCATTTTTCTGCTCGATAAAGGTATTTCACAGTATATTCAAAGTGAGAGGAACAAGTTGAGGAATAGCACACTATGAAAAGTGTTTTTGTGGACTTGGCTGGCAGACAGAAACAACACCCACTATACAGGAGGTGAATGAGCTCAACGATTCACTGAATTCAGCTTGTTACGTACTTCAGCCCAACCCTACATACTTCGAGCCACATGTTCACACCAACACAGAGGAATTCAGAGAAAGGAGCTCTAGTGATAATAAAGTCACATTCCCAGTGTTGGTTATCTAGCAACACCTTCATGAGTGCTTCATTGTAGGACAATGCTGAACAAAGGATTCGTTAACGCACGTGCTGTTTTGGTAAGTTTAATGTTGCGGATTGTCCATGAAACCATATAGTCCCTGCTTTTTTAATTATGGCAACTATCAACAATCATTTCCCTTTACTCTCTATATATGGACAGAGAGAGCAACACCTTGACACCTTGAGTGCTTTACTCTAGGACACTTACTCACTTACTCATCGCTATACCGCTTTATCCTGTATTCAGGGCACGAGACGGGATACACCCTGGACAGGGTGCCAATCCATCGCAGGGCACACACACACTCATCTGCAGGTCTTTGGGAGGAAACCCACCAAGCACGGGAGAACATGCAAACTTTGCACACAGAGACGGGAATCAAGCCTGGCTGGGAATCGAACCCAGACCCTAGAGGTGCAAGTCGACAGTGTTAACCACTACACCACCATGCCGTCCACTCTAGGAGTGGCATCACTAAATGGTGGACCCAGTCTGGATCCATCGGAGTTATAGTTCTATCCAGATTCTGATGCTTTTCTAATAAATTTAAATAATTAATATATAGTGGAACCTCGGATTGTGAGTAACCTGGTTTGCGAGCGTTCTGCAAGACGAGCAAAAATGTTTAATCAATTTTTTTTTTTTTGACGCCGAGCGTCACATGATCACAAATGGTTCTTCTCTCTCTCACGATGTGGAATTGTGGATAATCGTCTCCCATGCTCTGTCTCAGTGCGCGTGTTTCACTCGTGTGCAGGTTAATTGTTTTATTTTTACTCTATTAATTATTTTTATATGAATATTTTTGGGTTGTGGAAGGAATCGTCTGAGTTTCCATTATTTCTTATGGGGGAAATTCGCTCGAAATTCGAGTGTTTTGATATACAAGCATGCTTCTGGAACAAATTATGCTCGCAATACAAGACTCCACTGTACCAGCAATATAGGGCTTTTTCCCATGAGATGGGCGTGGCTATACTTCAACACGATATATTACTGTGTATAGACAGAGTGTGTGCAAGAAACATAAACAAAAGCGAGACACCACTTAGCTTACTCCAAGAAAACGAAAGCAGACTGTGAAAACTGAACCTTCAATGAATGGACAGATCAATATATGTTTATTCGTCCTGCGGTGAAGTTTAACACCAGTTTGTCTCATATAGTCCAAAACTGTGGCGATAATAAAAAGCAGTAACATGAAACGCCACCATGAGTCAAAACACCAGTTCGAGCAGTCCGAGGTTAGGGAGTGTAAAATGCTGGAATTGAGGCCATCAAAGTTTAAATTGTCCACATGTTTAAAATAGTTACTGAAAATTTTATATATTGTATGACAATAAATATTACTGAAATGACTTTTTAAATTGCTTATTATTTATAGACTTACAATGATTGTGTATATACAGTAGAGATAGATAGATAGATAGATAGATAGATAGATAGATCTGAAAACTAACACAAACATTAAATTTGGACCTCAGCTCAAAGAAAATCTTATTGACCTTCTTAATGTTTAATTCAGTACCCCTTCTCTAGGACAATGCTGAGCAAGGGATTTGTTCACACAAATGTGGTGTTATTTCCAAAAAAGAATTTGCCTTTGTGCCGAATTCCTTCCTTTTGCAGTGAAGAACGACACATCGCACAATTTACCCTATACAGTATATATACACTACCGTTCAAAAGTTTGGGGTCACTTTCTAACTCCATGATGGTTCCTGATTTTTATTTCTTTCTAC
>JAOVVB010270444.1:0-18198 GCA_028570985.1 Heterobranchus longifilis | reverse complement strand
TATATTTGAGTTGTGGACAAAACAAGACATTTGAGAACATCATCTTGGGAAACACTGATCAACATTTTTCACCATTTTCTGACATTTTATAGACCAAAGAACTAATTGATTAATCACTAAAATAATCAACAAATTAATTGACAATTAAATCATCATTAGTTGTAGCCCTACTAGGGATGTGTCATCTTTATCGTTTATAAAATATTATATTACAAATGTAATTTTGTATATTTGGTGGGCAGCTAAACTTATACATAAAGTTATTAGGGGTAAAAATGGCAGTTGAAAACGTTTGAACACAGAATACATAATCGCAGTGTAGACGATTTCTCACTAATTTATTCTATTTCTAATTTTGGGTATAAGCCCCGCTGACACCCAGTATAAATCTGAATATTTATATAATTTTTTTGTGAAATGAACAGACACAGAAAGCAGCTACTGACTGTTCCTCATAGAGACGTTGTCTCTCGGTTGTATCTGAACTTGAGCTTGTTTATTGCTGTTATTGTAAGTTTCCTCCTCTGAATACCTCAGCAGCAGAAAATCTAATGTGCTGGTTGCTGGAACAACAGTGCTTGCCAACGTAAGCAACAACAGGGTTCAGCTCTGTTTTCTCTGCAGCTAATTACTGTGCTACTGTACATCTGGAGAAAAGTGAAGGATCAATGTGTGTATAGTCTCCACAGGCAGCCAGATATACACACATACAGTACTTTCACACAAAAACTCATATACAGATGGCTGCAGATCAAACTATCTGCTGATCCCGTCTTCAATCTGAAGGAAGACTTCATGACTGGAAAATAAATGGAGGAGAAAAAAAGCAATGTTCGACAGTCTCCTGCTGCTACTTGAATGTAGACACACAGATGGTTTCAGATTAATCTATTTGCTGAATTCCATAGTGGGGGAAAAATCATAATTGCATTGTTTCATAAAGAGAAAAGTGAGAGACAGACGGACAGAGCGGAGGGTTTACCTATACACTAATTACGTTCAGGTTTTTTAATCATTTGACACATTTTTAACATTTAATTTAGTGAAATGAATCCAACAGAAGTTCTAAAATACAACAGAGGCTTATTTAAGTGATGGTGTGTGTCTCTCGTTGGTCCAGTAGATGCTGTGTCCTCTTACTCCCATCTCCAATGTGGGAGAGTCATCAGCTTTAATAGGCTATCTGGCAAATGAAGAGTCCTGTGCACTGTAAATCTCAGGCTGCTCTTAATGGCAGCAGATTAAAACAGTTATGTCCTATGGAGTGTGCACTGACAAATTTCTTTAATGAACATTTTCTTTATGGCTAGTATTATTTCAGCATGTATAAGCACAGCTATGAGGAAGGGAAGCCTGACTACCTCCATAATTCCAGGGCTGTCGTATAACAAATTCTTTCAAAAGTTGGACAAGGTCACAAAGCTCTATGTTAGTATATAGGAATTGATCCTAACATTTCCAATTTCTTTTCTCATTAGGCATAGCTTTTAAATAAATGAGCTGTGATTAATATGTGTGAAACATTTAGCGTGTTTTGGTTGTGGTGACTTATATTCTTCAAATATAGATGATCAGACTGGAGCTGAAGCAATAAACAGAAAATTAATCTGCAAATATGTTGATAATGGATTGACAATTTGAATAATTTTTAAGCAAATATACCTATATCTGATTTCAGCTATTAAATTGTGAGGATTTGCTGCTTTTCTTTGTCATATATCAATATTTTCTGACATTTTGTAGACAACAGAATACATTTTTTGGGGCCATTTTGCCTTTATGATAGTACAGCTTGAAGATTGACAGGAAAGGGGAGAGAGAGTTGACGATACGCAGCAAAGGGCCGCAGGTCGGATCACGCTCTACCCACTGAGCTAGAGGCTGTCTGTAGACAACATCATTAATCCAACAATGGAGAAAATAATCTCAAGATGAATCAATAATAGAAAAGAACTGTTAGTTGCAACCTTAGATCAAACTGAGGATTGGATACACAATTTCCCTCATCAACTGAATTTTTGTGCAGTAAACATCTCTTCTTCCATCAGGTATGAGAGTGATGGGTGGGGCCCGCCCATGCCCGTGCAGACCTATCTTCACCAGGGCATGGAGGATGAGCTGGAGGAGGAGGAGGAGAGGGTTCCCACCCCGCCCATCCGAGGGGTTGCCTCTTCCCCAGCTGCTGTGTCCTTTGGACAGCAGTCCACCGCCACCCTGACCCCTTCTCCTCGGGACGAGATGCAGCCCATGCTCCAGGCCCATCTGGATGAACTGACCAGAGCATACCAACTGGACATGGCAAAACAGACATGGTAAACACTGTCTGGAGTATTAAAACAGCATTATTAAAATTTAAATCTGATCATTTCTGTACCCCTGGTCTTTAATAGTCCCCTAGTCTTTATTGTAGTTGAAGAAAATATAGGTACACTACCAAACTGAAATACTTCTTTAAAGGTCTCATATTGTAAAAAGTGAGATTTCCATGCCTTTTTTAAATTATAAAGCAGGTCTAGTTGCTATATAAATACTGTGAACGTATCATAACGCTCAATCCACAGAGAAATGCACACAGCCAGTATTCAGAAACGATGCCTTTAAACAAGCAGTCAGGACTTCTGTAAGGTTGTGATGTCACAACTATACTATGTAGAGGTAGAAAGTGCTGCTACACTGTCGTCATTCCCTGGCTGCAATAACGGTGCAGAGACGCTGAGAGTGCAGATGCAGAAGACCCGGAAACACTGACCAATCAGAGCAGACTGGACTTAAAGAAACAAGCACTGAAACTGAATGTTTCAGGGTGAATACAGGTATATCCAGACAGACAGTATGAGAAAAATAATTAGTTTTTTGAACATTAAAGCATGAAAACATGTTCTGGTAGAAATCCAAAATACCCAAAAGTATGAACCTGATAATTAGCATAATCTGGGACCTTTAAATATGCTCTATCTATCTATCTATCTATCTATCTATCTTGAAAGATATAATTGTTGTAGTTGATAATATATGCATTGTTGTCATTTTGAAATGCTTACTGTACGCTCTGTTCTGCATGTATTGCTGCCAGGATTTATTTTGGTCCTGTAGTATTCTTCATGTCAACTGTGTGTGCAGTGAAGATAAACCCATTAATCATTTCATTTTAATGGGCCCATGCTACCTCTTAGGCGACTACTGTATTTTGCTCACTCTAAGAGACACAATTTCTTACCCACGGTTGTTTACTCCCCCCACACCCATGCGGCACATTCCATTGTTGTTGTGCTCATGCAAGTCAGATGAAGGCCATGCCTCATTCTGTCGGCAACACGGAGAGAATGAGAGGCTGGCATTCATTCATAATAGTGAAGTGGGGGGGGTGACAGGGAAGCCTTGTCAGGAAGGAGATGTCATGTCACCCAGTAATGACTATGTTGGTTAGAGAGCATCTCTGACAACACCAGAGGGCCAGTAATTACAACCAATTCCCACTGCAAACCGCGTCAAAGACATTGCGTTGCTCAAACAAACGCGGCTGTCAGCGGAACGGGTTGCCACTGAGGTGACAGCCATGTGTCGACAGGCCTGGAGAGCATGCCTTTGCACCATCCGCAGCGGCAATTAGCGGGTCATTGTGTTAGCATGCAAGCAGCAATGTAGAATTAGTGGAATCATCCAAATTTATTCAGCGCTTCACATGAAAGCAGCCTCTAAAATTAGCTCTATATTTCCACATACATCCTTATTTTTTCTCCACCCTGTGGCACCGAAACTACTGAATATTCCCTTTATTCTCTCTATATACTCATCATTCCTCCACATTCCTTGATATATATACTTGATGTGGATTCCAGTAGTAGTAATATATTGTCTGTTTCTCCTCCCAGGCACATGCAGGTAGGCTCTCTTCCTCCCCAGGCTCCCGCTCCTCCAGTGGGCTACGTGTCGAGCACAATGGTTTCTGACCTGGAGACGGATCTGCCTGATGAGGACGATGAGGAGGAGGAAGAGGAGGAGGATGAAGGCTATGGAGCCAGGCATCCCCGCGGCATTGAGCACACGCCAGGGTCTAGCATGGACAACCTGGACAGCTCTTTAACAGGTAAGGTTGATTCTGAGTTGTGGCTACTGGGGATCTTCTTTGTTGTTGTATGTATAGAGTGGTGCAGGGAAGTTAGCATCGCCCTGGTTCCCTCGACAAAAAGCCAACAGGATTTGTCCATTGGATTTTGGATTATTGCATGAAATAAGCTCTGTGGCAAACAAAAATGTATTATATGTTTTGTTCAGCAAGATAATCCTCACACATGAACACCACTTCTTTTTTCTTTTTTTTAAGCGTAAATGCAATCGCCAGAAGTAAAAAGCTAATGTTAGGCTATAAACGAACCACACCAACGGTCGCATTTCGTGGCCATCGTCACCACTATTAAACTGACGGTAACGTTTAATGTCCTCGACAACCTCTCATTTAGCCACTGCCTTTTTAAACACGTACAAATTCATCAGCAGGGTATTTACATACGTAATACAGACGTATTTCATGTCGTAGAACAAAACGTTAAAATCTCTGACGCTTGTGTTAACCACAGACCTTATTTCAGGCATCTAAACAAAAACACATTCAAAAAACCCATTGACTTCCAGATGAGGGAACCGGAGGTGCAGAAATGCTGACTCATTTCCAGGATTTGGAACTACAAACTTAGCCGTCCAATTCCGAGGTTAATCTTAATGTACTGCTTGTATGTGCAGGTACTGCTCGAAGGGACACAATGTCACTTTTTTTTTTTAGCGTGCCAGTTCAACAGGTGGCGTGGAAAACACACAGGGCAGGCCATCTGCTTGTAGATACTGAGGTAAACGTGAGCAGACAGAGAATCTAGTGGAAATATGATCTACTTTATGTAGTCCCTAAGTAAACTGTCATCTCCCATAATGCATGACGGGAGCTGGCAAAAGTAGGTCTATTACCATGTTGATAACATCAATTTGAGGTGTCAGTATGGGGTGAGCTAATACCCAGTCCTGCGAGGCTGCTCTCCCGTCTCCTCAGCCACAGGGCTTCTGCTTTGATTAAAATCACAAACCAGCCATTCTTCCATACACCTTCATCCCCCACTACCTCCTGCAGCAATTAAGAGTTATTTAATAGTCCCCGGGGTGTTTTCACGTTTGCCATGTGAGACAGAGGGTGTTGTGTCTAGTGGTAGAAATGTCACAAATTGTGTTTCTGGTGGCTTTTACCCTATTAGACAGTCTGACTGGGTAAAGGTCAGGACCCAACTGTAGCTATGATGGATGCTGTGAAAAGAGAAGTTTGACTGGGTATTTACGATCATTTTTGGACTGGATGTCATAATCTCACCTTGGGTGACCTTTGAGAGGGACTACTACTGAAGATCCTGCAAAACTTCAGTGTCATTCAGTAGAGTATCCAATGACACCTGATAGTAGGGCTGTCACATTTTGTAAAAATCACGTTTGAACGAATTTGAAATGACATGCAATTCATTCAAGTGAGTTCAAACGCACTCCCCCACACACACTTCATACATTTTAACTTCTAATAATGTATTTAATTTGTACCGGCTATACATTTGACTCTGCTCCGCTCACCTGTGATGCCTCCGCTGCCTCACTTGGGTGGTAAGCTAACGTTAGAAGGCAAGTCCGCAGATTTGCCATACAGAAAGACAGCAGCTTTACAAAGTCGACAAACAGCCTTATATTTGTTAGTTACTTTGCCATCTACGGTGTAGAACCCACAAATACTACAAACAACATTACTGACAGGTCAAAGGGCATCGGTCAAGAGTCAAGCTGATAGTGAATGGTTACAGCGCCCTCTGCTGGATCACAAGGAAAACTACGTAAAACAGTCTGTTGTGCTTATAGACTGTAAATGTTGAATTTGAACAGGTCTTTACAGATCAAGTATTAACTATGTTCGAATGGACGTTCAAATTTCTAATGAAAAGTGACAGCCCTATCTGTTGTAGCAGTTGGGTTAAGTGTCATACTTGGTCACAGTAAATCTTGTATTTCAGTGATCACAACTATTTTAATTGTGCTATAATTTGGCCTTAATACCTAGATGTATGAGATCTTCACCTCACTTTGACTAAGAGGAAAATGCCCAGCATTATCTAGCCACTGAATTTTAATATTGTAGATTTCAATAGCCAATACTGTATGTATCAGCTATGTTTGCAATGTAGTTCTTTTTTTGGTATGAGACACAGGTGGCTTACTGCTGAATCACTGTCTTCTGCACTGTGCTCCAGTGATCACCACTCTGAATGACGCAGCAGACATGAGCAGCCATCTGCTAGAGGACCCCTGCCGTCTTGTCTCTGTCTCTCAGATCCTAAAATGTACTACGTGTGATGTTTCAAAACCCCATTCATTTTGTCTGCCTGCATGCATCCTCACCTTTCTTCTCTCTGTCGTGCATTCCTTTCCCTCATTTATTCCTGCTAGGACTTGGTCTCTCTACAGCTGCGTGCATTTTCCTTCAATAGTTTCTACCCACAATGCAGTGCAGGAGATAAATCATCACTTGTTACCTATGCAAACATGCTTATCCTGGAAAACTAATAAACCTTTCACAGCTAAATGCTATCCATTGCTCCCATTTGCTGTCTCTCGTATAGGGGCTCTATCCCCTGTCAGTACAACGGTATCATTACAGTATTCAAGGTCTAAGAGAGAATTAATCAAGGTCTCTAGTCAGCCCCACGATGCTCTGCCTGCATAGAATTAAATGTATGCAGACAGTACTAGAGAGACTCTCTAAATCTACATAGGTAAAAATACTGAGTAACTGTGAATTAAACGCAGGCCCTGCAGGAATTCTCTATTCTGCATTTCTCAAGGCCGCATTGTACGACATCGCTATGAGCCGACCACCCCATTTAAAACAACTTATTTAAAATAAATGCATGTATATGTAAGATAAGAAACACTGAGTAAAACAAGGTAGGCTAGTATTACACTTGATGTAAACGCCATGTCACATTTGAATTAAATGAAAACAAATGCATTAAAAGGTAATTCAATTAAAATGCAGTAAACATGAGAGTATCAGAAGATATTGGAATTGTTTCTCTTAGTTCTGTGTCCATCCAGGCCTCCTGTACTTTACTTTAGCTTCAGCTGGATTTCTGTTTTTGCTTTGCCACCTTTTTATAACCCCTCTCGCTCTCTTTCTTACTGCCCTTCTCTACTCTCCCCAATAGGTCTACTGGTCAAACCATCTCTCACTTACTCCCTCTCTGACTGTACTTTACTCTCCAGTCCTTGGCCTCATCTCCAAGTCCCTTTTGCTCCTTGAATGTTTCTCTCTCTCTGTGTTGTAAATGAGTGCAACAAGCAGGCGAGCACTCGGTTTCCCACTGGCTTTGTAGTTGTTTAGCCCCGAGGTCAAAGTGAGAGCAGAGTGAACCACGCATCCCAAGATCAGCTGCACTCGTCCATTGTCATGGGAGCTGACATGTTAGGAGATTATATCCTACCCTTTCCATGCTCTTGAATGTAAAAGCACATGTACTTTCATAGAGGATACTATTTTCGCTTTAGTTCGTCTGGCTACTGAAAAGGTTTCACTAAAGATTTCAGATGTTAACAAGGGGTAAAGATCACCTGGACCATACCCACAAAGGACCTCATTCTTCAGTCCTTATCTAACAGCTAATAAACAGCCCTCCTTCCCCGACTTGTCTGTTCACTTTATTACATTTTGCAAGCCTCTTGCCTCTTTATATAGGCCTTGTGATGCTAATTGGCTAATCCCACACTCCTGCTCTAACCTCTCGCAGGTAGTGTGAAGATCTTGACAAGGATCCTGCCTCTACACTTAACCCTTTGGTGGAGGAAGTAAATGCCTCCTTTTCTTTTCTACACAATAGCCTCAAAGCCCCAATGGTATACTGTACAGCATACGCAGCAGGAAATCAGGCATGTGATTGGCAAAGGACAAAAAAGTTTAGTCACACAAATAGTTACTGCACTTTAAGGTGGTTGGCGTCCATCTTATTGGTGCATATTGGTGGTGAAAATAATGGTGGTTATTTTTATCAAATCGGATGTCACGTTCCACATCATGTGCGCGATTATGTATTTATATATCATAGAAGTGAGTTAAGGTAACAATATACTCATTTTAACCCAAACCGCAACCAAAACAACGCCCGTCTTTACAACGTAAACAGCGTGTTTAAAACCGGGAACGTAGCATTTAGGTATGAGGACAGAAAACGCTCATATGGGTCACATTTACTCCCACTGCTAGGGGCGCTAATTTAGTAAACGCTCATACTGTGTGGGTTGTATTAAAGTAGGAATGAATTACAAATATGTTGCAGAAAAAAAATGCTGAATTCCAGATTAATCCGGAAGAATCACATCCCTGGGTAATGCATTTCATCAGATTGCTGAGGTCTCGACAGACTTCAGTACAAATCCTAAATACATGTTTCATTCTTTTTTTGGCACAATACCGCCAGTGTAAAGATTATAGTGATAGCAATACATTGCTATCAGCTTTGAAGTTTGAAGGTGCATTAGGGCTTGATGCAATAGCGGAGGTGGCAGAGTGTTAACAAACGGCTGATGACACACTGAGCAAGATCTGGGCTCTATCTGCAGCATTACGGAGAATGACTGACTCCACCACACCTGTCAGCAATCTCACCAAAACTGCCCACTTCCACTCAGAGCCCTTTTTGCTGAGCACCTGTTGGTGCACCTCTCAACCATGACAGATCGGTGGAAATTAAAGCTCCCTTTGAGGGAGGTACAGCTTTCCTATATCCCCACTACAGGACATCTGTTTTAAAGGATAAAGAGTGAAAGCCAGCTCTTAAGTCTGATGCCTGTTTTTATTATAGACTGCTGTCTAACATACTTAATTACCGCTTTATTAAATTTATCTACTCAGGTCTATCATGCATTTAAAACTTCATTTTCATTTTATCACTGCTGTTTGTTTAGCCATTGGAAATAATAATTAAATGCTCTGCTCAATAAAGAGTGAAATACAAACAAGCAACTCAAACTCCATAAACTTCTCTTATGTATTCATGAAGATAAAACTGTTATTTTAGCTGAATATATATTTTCCCATGGTTTTAGACAAACTATTAAAAGATCAGAAGAAAACAAGTCTATCGAGTAAAACACAATATTTGTGCTGTACTGAAATGTTGGCGTATAGGCACATCATCCACAAATACCTCTACATTTATTAGAGTGCGGACAAAAGTCTGTTTTTTTCATCCTGTAT
Organism: Heterobranchus longifilis; assembly: GCA_028570985.1. Classification (NCBI taxonomy): domain Eukaryota; kingdom Metazoa; phylum Chordata; class Actinopteri; order Siluriformes; family Clariidae; genus Heterobranchus; species Heterobranchus longifilis. Next base: position 8,927 of record JAOVVB010270444.1, on the reverse strand, counting down.
CTGCTTCTTGTGTTTTTCAAGTGTGTTCAAGTCATATTGCATCTTTTCTGTGTTGCAACGTGGAGGGCTTCTGGGAATTAAGATTATTCCAAATTCAAAATCTCATCTGTTGCCTCAGGATTCATTTTACATCTTCTTTACTCAGATTTTGTCGAACTGTTCCAAACCCTGATCGCTCTAGGCTTTTTTTTTTCCTGGTGGTATGAGAATCAGATCTTTTGTTGAATGCCAGCACGATAAAAAGGAATGTCTATATGTAAATAAATAAATAAATAAAACTGTATCTGTGCTGTCAGGAAATATTCCATGCACATCTGGTCTTCATTTAATGCCACACATGTGCTGTCTTTATCAGGCTCATATCTGTTGCATTCACTGCCACTTTGGTTCATCCACTATCAGTGAAGAGATCAGGCGTTTAATGCGTGTAGAACTTGGCTATCTTATCCTGTTGAGTCCCCCGGGCCTATTTGTTAGCTGTCAGTGAATATCTACCTTCATCCCTGCCCCATTGTGCTTGCTGGCTCATGCTGCCAGGAACTGGATCTGTCAAATGGCCGTCCCCGTAGGGTTATAGCAGAGCTCTGCATTTTGTTAAATCGATCCTGTGAGACGCATAAAGAAAGAAAGCGAGTACGAGCGTAAGGATGAGAGGGAGAGCAATAATACCACACCAGGAAGCTAGTTAGAGGGTGATGCTGAGAAGCAAGCAGACAGGTTTGGGTTGACAGAGTGTAAAGATTAAAAAAAAAAAAATAAGATGGAGGATAGTGAAAATGAGACCGAAAGGGAGATCGCCTTGTGCAACAGATGGCAGGTGGGTGAAAGGAAAAGATGAAATGATGAGAAGAAAGGTGTGAAAAAAAGAGAGATGGAATACGCTGAATGGAAAGGATAAGGAATCTTGCTTTTCTGGGCAGTGCACTGGTTATGCCGACAGCAGCAGCTGGCCCATCAATATGTAGCATGCGTGATGTACCTTTGACTAACCCCTGACACTTTTTCGACGCCTGCGAAACATGGTAACAATGGGGGGATGCTGGTCTTGTGTGTGTCTGTGCTAAGCCCAGTTGGAAGAAACGAAGATTACAAGTCAGTAGAGGAAGGATTTGACAGAAAAAGGAACAGAGATTCAGTAGAGGAGTGGCCGATGGACGGAGGGAAAACCAGAGAAAGAGAGAGAACTGTGAGTGAAATTGTATGCATTTCTGCAGCAGGGCAGCCGGATGGCAGTGTGCACCGAGAGCCATACATTCTCATTAGGATCCCTGCTGCCGCCCCAAACTTACATCAACAGAACCACACACAAACACACACAACAATGTTGGGGGGGGAGTCACATGTACAATGGCAGCCAGTTTGCTGGCTGTGGAAGTGCATGCAAGTGGGCAAAAACAGGAATAAATCTAAAAATAACACACTGTCAGCCATAATATATTGAAACTAAAACAGTACTTAGACGTCACCTCTCCATATTCTTGTCCAACCCTGTCCAGAGAAAAATCTAATGCAGAAGGTATACGGGTGAGTCATGTAGCCAGAGACTGACTTCCCCCAATAGTGAATAAACAGTACATGTGGTTATGTGTCCTGGGTATCTCGGACTTGGCTGATAATTGGAAATTAGAAATGATATGACTGTTATTGGAAATGCCAAGCTTCTATTTGCAGAGAAAAAAAAAGGATTTTCCATCATAAACATTGTCCGCTTTCTTCTTAAACTCTCACACACACACACCCACACACACACACACCCACGCATAAACACACACTGAGGGCAAAGTGCTCTTTTGTCTGACAGCAGGTTTGTGGTTACTCGAGTGATGGAAGACAGACCGGCGACCTGACAAGGACAGACAGAGACATCTCTCTCTCCTTCCCTCTAGCCCTGAGGGCATTGATAAGAGCAGACATTTTAATTTGCTCGGTCAAAACAAATGCTTCAAGACTCTGCTGGCAGGCCCAGGGAAACCTAATGGGCTCTTGAGTACTGCACTGGCAAAAGGAACATCAATCTCCTGCACTTTCTTATGGTCATCATTTTCTAATGGGTCCTGGGCCAAAAAAACTTTAATGAACTAAAGCAGAATGTATATAATTACTGTATCAGTATAGGATATACTAGCATATGTCATTTACAGGGGGCAGATATTTTATACTCAATGTAGATAAAATATAAAAGGAATAGTTTGACATTTTGAAGATATATGCTTATCCATTTTCCAGTTGGTTGCTTTATGAGGAGTTATGTGCGGGACTATTTCTTGGTCGGGTGCAGTGACTTCCTGGAGTCTTGTCACCGTGCGGTTGTGGTCAGTCACTTTCAGACAAGTAAACAACTACACGAGCTATTGACAACTTGTGACAATCCTCGTATATTCACACCCCACGAGGGCTGTCCTTGATTAAAGAAATGATTATACTATACTAACACTCACATGATTTTGTCAATTAATTGATTTGATCAACAGATCGGTAACACTGTGCTTCTCCACAAAGAATCACGCAAAAGCACCACTTTAAGTCTTGTGTTTGCCAGAGATGGGAAATAAGCCATTTAGCATGAAAAAAAGAATAAAAAAAGAAATCTTAGTTGACTAAGACCAAGACCTCCATTTCAAACTGCAATATAATGCAATCCGGTACAATAAACTGCCAATAAATACTTAAAATGGTTTTATCAAGGCTGCGATGGTGAAACTCCAAATACAATATCACCTAAAATCCCTCTTTGATGTTAATACTGTGCTGAATTACACTTAAGAGATTCACAAAGCTGACATGTTCACCATAAATGCCCCTGCAATGATCTTCCAAATGACACTATTTCAACACATGCGCATAAGACTCATGACAGCGCGTCGACTTGAATGTCGCTATTACAACATTGCCAAACATTTGGTAGTCTCTTCTGTGTGAATATTTATTTGGAATCAATTCAAACCTTTAATTTGCATGCTGCAATGCTGGAAAATAACGTGTGCATTGATATATGTCCTTGAACAGCAAACTGTTTAAACACGTGCTTTGTAACAAACAAACCGACTGGCAACTGTGATGCTACATTGTCTTCTTGGTGACAAGTTCAGTTATTTTGGAGCTCATCTAAGAGTAAGCGTGCTGTAAATAGCTCTTCAGTTGATCAGAGAAGTGCTCAAACACAACAGCAGTGGATTTCCAAGCCATGCTCTCAGCAGGGTTCACTCTCACTATGCCAAGTAAAAATGTTTGCTCTGTGAACAGTATTTGGAGGGGTTATTACCCTCGAGTTGCTTCGACATATTTTCCAACGTGAACAGACTCCAAAACTGCAGCGCACAGTACACAAACACAATAGAAGAGGCAGCATGCGAAGGAAGTCGGCTCAGAAAAACTGAATTCTCATGTGGATGTACATGCAATGGAAAAGGAGGAAGCAAATCTGCAAATCGCAAACAGAATCAATGAGGCTCTAAAACCTCCTGGCTGTTAACAAGAAATGCAGAACAGCACAAAACAAACATATAGGGTTTTAATCTGACTCACAACGCTATTTTGAATACTTTCACATTGAAAAAAGTATTTTTTTTTTTTTTTAAATATCACACTTGAATGTGGGGCTGAGAAAAAAAGATATATAATAAGATAATAAGATAATATGGATGGGAATTTCATACAAAAAATACTATTCGATATTCACTGGGTACTATTCGATCCTTCCCCATAAAACACACAGACAGAAATGGATCATTTCTCTTTCACAGGACAGGTTATTGGAGAACATGGTCCATTATGGGATGGGTACCGAAACCCGGTACTAAACGGGCCCCGGGGGCAAAATTATTAAAGACCGTAGCTCCGACGTTAACGGTACTGTTTAACGTCCTCGTCTGTCTGTGTCTGGACCGAGCTCCTTCCAACTGTAACGCTCGTTACTGTAAGTTCAACAAACCTTCACGAGTAAAAAGCCAATACTTTATCCAAACACCTGTTCAACAAGCAGGTGTTTTCAGACGGTAAGCGACACGCCACCTGTGTACCTGTTTGGATCCGTGGAGTCCAACTGCGCTCCTCATGAATAATCAGGAAGACAGGCGAGTAAACACCAGGCGATGTTATTGTTGATAGCTAAAATTAGATACATTAGCAGAGTCGTAACTTTAGCCTAACTGAAGTTAAAACTACATCAGTGGTTTACAGTCTCTCATCCACCGCTGCTCTGCTGCTATGTTGTTGTATCACCCTTCTTCTTCTTCTGTTGTTAAACGTCTTAAACAGCTTTTATTACCGCACCTTCTCATGGTAGTAACGTGTTACACAAGTACAACAAGGAAAAATATATGTTTAAGACAAAATTATGGCCTATTACATTTTTTTCATCATTTAATGACTATTTGAATATTCGAAATTGATTGTTCTTCCCACAGAGTGACACTTTTGGGACAGTCTAGTTATCATGAACAGACACAAATAACAGCAAGAAGGACCAAACTGTAACTTCCAAAAGAAAATATGAAAATAAACAGAGTTCCAACAAGACTAAGCAAGTGTAAATCAGACTGGCAGTTTTATGTCAGTCATGGACCACACGACCATCAAACCATCTGCGGAGGGAGTTCTAGTTCATTTCAAGGTAAAGTAAATATTTCGTTGAACTAAAGTTTCAGAGTCAATTTGGAGGATTCTTTGATGCCTGCCCTGGTTGGTGAGATTCTTCAGTAATGAGCAGGTTCAGGGTTTTTTTTTTTCCGCTCTCTCATCAGAGAGCTTTAAACACCTTGCTTGGCTCAGGCTGACAAGTCGTAGAGGTGCAGAGAAAGGTAAGCTATCAGCGTGTCATTTTTAGAAATAAAAGAAGAAAGACGGGGGAAAAATCCCTGTCTTTTTTGGGCAAGGATTAAAACGGCAAAAGCCAGAACTGATAACACCCGAACACAAAGCCTCATCAAAAGGATCAGTGTAGATACAATACTGAAGAGCATACCCTCGCTCTTAATCTGTGTGTGTTTTCCTCGTTTTCACACCTCTGTGCCCGTTTCTAGATGACAGATGTCAGCACTCTGTGTGCGATTTAAAAAAAAACGAAGTGTCTAATTCGTTTAAATAATTTTGCAAATTGATCCTCATCAAACCCTCAAACGGCTGAAAACCATTTATCTCTGTCTAATCATTTTCAAATCCGATAAGTGATCCATTTCAAGTGGTTTTAATTGACAAGGAGTTATTGACAGAGCTGTTGGCTGTCATGCACCATTATCTTAACATGTCTTTTTCTTTTCTTTAATAGTTTCAGCCTTACACAAAATCTACATTGCTTTAAGCCAGCGTGTTAGCCATTCGGCTGAGAGGACACGTGTCAAACTGAGCAGTGCCATGTCTATTCTGTATGAGAGTTTGTATGAGGAATACAATATATTTTTGATTCCTCAACATCTAATTCTACAGCTGATTCCTCAGTCATGTCCATCCTTCCTGCAATAACTGTCCGTTAACTTATGAGCATTTTTGAGTAAGATGCATGATATCATGCATAGAGATTAGATTTATTTTGACAGTGAATAAATTTTTTCAGCAAAGATTAATCTCAAATGTTTGTGGAGTTTTAGATGGAAAGCAACAGTCCTTCTGTAGTGATGGATCTCGGTCATGCCAAAACAAGCTCCACCTGCTGCACCCATCCATCCACCCTCACACAGGGAGGCGGACAGACTGAGAAAAAAAAGAGAAAAATGTTCTCTTTCACTCTGATGGATTGGCAGCAGGGAGACCCACACAACAGTAATTCAGCCGGTGGTTACAGGATTGGACTGATGGCTGGATGAATGGATTGATAAAATGAACTTGTGTTCTCCTAAAATAACAGCAAAAAAAAAAAAAGAAAAAAAAAAGACTGCTGCTCAGGAGAGGCACTCGGCACAAACTCATTAGGGAGAGTCGACGGTATTTTCGTTTTGGGGGTGAAGAAAGGCTTTCTTTCATCACAGAGCATTCCTTCATGTAAACATGGATCGCTATGCTACTGATTAAACGCCAATCTGTCCTGCAAATTAACATTTTTTGTAAGCATATAATTGCATTATTCAGACTTTTATGTTTCAAATATGCGAATTCTGAAGGGATTTAAAAGAAAAATAAGTAATTCAATCTAACACATCTTAGGCTCATGCATGACTGGGTCCATGAAACATTCTGAAGCACCTATTCAGGTGAAGAAAAACAACCAAGTTATATATAGGCCACGGTAATGTGCCTTTTATTAAGATGACAAGTGAAGAGTGGAACTAACACGGTATAATGGGGTAATTAAGTGAGCACACTCCCACATCAGCCATGTTCTGATGGCAGCTCATCTTTTCTGATCAATTTAGTTTCTAGGTTAAATCAAACTCTCTAATTTCGCTGTATGGAACAGACAGACATTTCCCTCGAGCCTCATGTCCAACTACATTTTCTTATTCCGTTATCTATCTACGTGTAAAAGATACTATGATATTGTGATGATTAAACGCCATGCTTGCATCTTTGCCATTATTACCTCCACAGCACTGTGTAACTGTGTAACTGACGGTAGCTTTTATCTGTACTTTATTCTCTCCGTAATAACAAAAATTTAATTTCAGTTCAAACTTCTCAATTTCAACTTTGTTGTTGACTTAGTACATTTTGTTATTTATTCTGCACATTTTACACACCACATAAAAAAAATGCCTCCCTACCTCCCTCTCCCCACCTAACCTGCCCCTACAACCTGCAGCCTGTCAGTCCGTCATGAGGGCATAGAAAACCTGTTCCTATCGGAGGAAGTGAAAGCCAAACGTAACAACACTTTTTCAGCTCGTCATGAACGTTATACTATATTGCAACCAGCGTTGTCTGCCAGGAGTTTGGAAAAGTGTAACCAGACTTGTGACTGCTTTCAGCTCGCCCTGACCTTGACTCAAACAGGCAGCAGCTCTCTGCCTTTCCTCTCTGCCCTTCTGTGTGGAGGGAGGCAGGATGAAAGGACGACAGAAGGTAAACACAGTGAACGGACGCTGGCGATTAATCTGCAGGGTTTGTTTTTTATGAGTTTCTGTAATTAATGAATCAAAATGAATGCGTTAGTTTTGACAGCCCTAGTTATAACATTACCATATGCATTAGCTTTCTGGCTAGCAAGAGCCATTTGTCATAGTAGCACATAGATATTGACAGTTACAAAGCAAAAAAAAAAAAAAAAAAAGATGCGAGTCACTGATATCCCATCCCTGTGGTTGAAACACTATCATGTTTTGTTTGTAAAGCATTTTGGAATTATTATGATGGTATTTTACACTATGACTTCCCAAACAAGACTCCCTGGCCTAGAGGTCAAATGGGCAAAGCAAGGTCCTATACCACAACAACACAAGACAAAAGCATACACATACTCAGACACATGAACACACAAATGGCTCCTTGTCCTGGAGTTTGGGAGAAGAACAAGCCCGGTATTGGCATTGACCAGAGGCCTCGTTAACAATGCCAAAACAAAATGCTGCACTAATCCCAATTAGGCTTCTGTAATGAGGGGAGCCTGAACACAAGGAGGTAGTGCCAGGCTGCATCCCCAAAACTCAATTACACAGCCATCCAGGCAAGGAAAGCGGTGACAGAGCCCAGTATTGTGTGCGTGTGTGTGTGTGTGTATAAATTTGCACATGTGTGTATACTTTGCATGCAACTGCAGAGATAAGGCTCTAACTATAAAGAAACAGCGATGGACACAGAGTGGGGAAGCAGAGGGATTGTATGAATGAGGAAGAGGCTCTAACTCCAAAAGAACACACCGAGCGAGGCGTAATTCAAAGCGTTGTTCTTTAAGGGACTTCACACATGAAATGTGTTTGCAGCTGCCATTTGAAATTACCAACAAGTAAGAACAGACTTTGTTACTGGGCTGACACAAGAGGGTATCTGGCGCACCGGAGTCAGATAAGCACAAAAACATCTTGGTGAAAGTGAACAAAACTAACAACAATCAAGTGCAAAACTTTTTCCATTGATGTTAAGAAGAAGTGTCCACTGCCTTAATATCAACAGGCATCACTTGTGTGTGGAGCTTTGGTATATTTGGTATCATATTGTGATCAGTTTTAAGGACTCAGACGTGAGCACTTGGAAATTAGATCTTTTAAAGTGCAGACCTGCTCTAATTGAAGTGCTACAATTTAATAATAATGTCGAAGTTATCAAAGTTGAGTTAATTAAAGCATTAAGGGAAAACGTTACCGGAGCTGAAATGAGCATGAGAATGTCCACGGTTTGGTAAGGGAGACTCAATTTGCCTTTTTTTTTTTCAAGCAGGCTCGTGGACAAAGTTATGCCTGCATGCACAAAGACTCAAGGTGTGAAAGCCATTCACACTTTCATTAAGCAGTTTTACTCTAGGACCAAGTTATTGTGAATATCCTCTCGGGTGTAAGAGAGAACCCCAGTCAAGTAGAATGAGGCGAGGTGATTTCATTTCAGTACAATTACAGTCCGATCAGATCACACAATTACACACCCCGCACACAAATTCAGATGACCCGCAGGCAGGCGCCGTATTCATAATGTGATACTGATTTAGTAAAAGATTAAAATTGATTTTCTTAACTTTTTTTGCACAAAGTTTGTGATTCTCCAAAGTTGTATGAATCCTGCATGTCTCACTTTCTCTGTCTGTGGGCGTGTGTTGGTTCCCGAGTGCGGCTCGGGACGCATATTTCTGTCCAAACCCCGACCCGGGTCCGAGAGAGGAGCCGAGCCCGACAGGCGTTCTGTTTTTTTTTTTTTTATGTTTGAACCCAAGCCTGACGCAGTTCAGAATCAGAATCATTTATTGCCAAGTAGATTTCTCGTACAAGGAAGTTGACTTGATGTCACGGTGCATAACAAGAAACAACACAAACAGAATATACACAAAACAAAAATAGAACCAAAAAAAA
>JAOVVB010270437.1:0-18198 GCA_028570985.1 Heterobranchus longifilis | reverse complement strand
GCCTGGAGAGAAGCCTGCAAAGTAAAACCCTGACAAAAGAGGAACCACTTCCTGTGACAAGTGAGGGGGTGGGTGGGGAGGTGGGGGTGGGGGTCTGGACATTTTCTGTGTGCCTGTGTGTGTTTTTCTGCTTTCCTTGTTTATGCCTCTTTCTTCTCTTTTCTCTGTCACTCTAATCACAGTCTCACACCTGTATCCTGTCATATAATGCACACAAACACAAATAAGGCAAAAAAAGAACAAATAAACAACATCCATTCAGTGGAGGAAGAGACTGTATTTGGACCGTGTGACCCACTGAACTGTGTGGAGGAAGGATTAAGGAACAACTGTTGTGTCACAGAAGCTCCCAGCTGAGCGGTGTGTGAAGGCCTCAGAGAGTTGAGTCCCTCAGGCTAAACTTGTCTTTTTCTTCTGCAGCAGGAAGTGGGATATGGCAGTGTGCATCTGGGAAGGGTGTGTCTGTGCTGCAGCTTCTAGTTTTGTTTTGAGCGTACATCATCTCAGCACAGTGCGCAGCAGTTGTGTCATCCTCATGACGATTGTTTGGTGTTCCACCTGTTGCATCATCTGGGCACAGTGGGCACGGTGGGAAAGTAAAGCGTCGGGGCTTGCCAAAAGAGAACATTTGATCAAGATCTTAGATGTTTTCTTGGGAATTTATCACCTTTTAGGGAAGGGACACTCATCCTGTTTTGCCTGGGGGGCACTTATAGGCCAGGGGCCAGTTAATAAGCAAACAATAGAATTTAATTTTGTAATCCACACAGGTCAGGTGTATGCAGAGGTGTTTATAGGATTTGAGGACATTCAGGGCTTAGCCCTGACCTCTGCTGGGGGGTCTGGGCAATCCTCCCCGGCACCTTTTTTTATTCATAAACAAGCTCTATTTTGATGTTTTTTATGTAAGTACAATAAAAGTCCCAGTGTGAATCAATTTCTTTTCATTAGAAAAAGGCCGGCACCCTTTCACAGGCCAGATTTAGCCCACGGGCCATAAGTTGAGTTTCCCTGACTGTTTTAGGGTATTCTTCAATATGTTTTTCGGGAGGGTGAAAGAATAGAGATGTTGTTTTTATCCTAGTCTACAGTTCACTAAAAGACTGTCATGTTGTGCCTTGGTTCCAGTTGGAAGAACATTTGATGTTATGATACCACAGTTGGCACTCGACTTTTTAGAAAGTAATGTAGCGAAGAGATTTTTTATAACGGTAGGGGGTGGACTCCCTGTGCGTGCAAGAAGTGAAGCGTTATGTCAGCACTGTTTATCAAGTAAGCCGGACTAGATATTTATACCAACTCCTCAGGGAAATATTTGACTCTTTTGCTCCTAAATGCTCCACTGTGTTCACCATAGTTGTTACTGTCCCGTGTTCGATGCTCGGCCAGTGTGAAGTGACCAGAACTTTTTTTTGCTGCTACTTGCAAATGTTGCAGGTTAATGAGAGCAGTGAGACTGAACAAAAACAGTAAAGTTGCAGGCCAGAAAACCAAAACAATAGTTGAAAGATGCTAAAATGCTCAGCAGAAATGAACTGCACAGATGGGTGATCACTGTGTCACTATGAGCTTTAACATACAGCACAGAGATTCAGGTGGGTCTGATTTAGAAAGGATTGAATAGAAAGTGTCTCATATAAAACCGCTCGATTTCTTAAACAGTATGTAATAGCCATTACTGAAATGATGATGCAGATCTCTTTTCTGTCTGTTACTACAGAAATTACACCTTGGAGGAATTTGGTCTCCGAGACACCACGCTGTGCTTTCACCACTGACATGTTATTTTTACACAAACTGTTTGTCACAGTAACAAGCAGAAATAATCCCCTAGCAGCCAAAAGCCAGTCATTCAGTCCCATTTAGCATCTGGGAAGTTTGCCTCGACAGAGCCCACGGGCTGTATAATGTATTTGTTTGCTTTCTTCCTCTTCCTCTCTCCCTCTCTGTTTCATTGACCATGGTCACATTCTTCGGAGGTCTCAGTGTTTTTCAAAGGTTAGCCCTGCGTGGTGGTTGGACCCCGGCCAGCTCTAAACTGCAGTGGGACTGCAGCTAAATGACTCGGACTGGTTGTGGCTGGTTTTATGGGTTGGCATCGCTTGAAACCGGGCCAACGATAATGATGGAGAATCGGCGGTCAAGTGGTTGCAGGTGGTTAGGGAGCAGAATTTAGATTTGTGTTGAAGCAGTTCTCTTTTGACGTTCTGCAGCTGTCTGTCCCTCCGTGGTGTTTCAGAGGACACAGGACACAGTTTGTATTGTTTCCCTGACTTTGTGTCACATTCTGTGTACGGTCAATCAGCAGGTTTTTCGTGCTGAGTTCCAAACTGCCGGTCGTATCTGATGATTTTTTACTTCAGACTATAATGCTTCTTCTGCTTGTTCCAAACGCATTTGGTCAAGGCATGTTTGTCTCTCTAATCATCGACTGTTTGTTCACTTAGGTTTTTTAGCTGCCGCCAGCCGCTCTGTAGCTCGCCCTGTCGATTGGTCGGTCGGTCGGTCCACAAAAATTTCCCCACCCTTTGGTGGCCACAGTTTTCGCCCTAGAAGGCTGAAATTTGGCATGCAGGTCAAGTGTGTGTGAGGTTGTGGATATGTGAATGCATGAACGCGTGGATCGCAGCTATTGCAAATTCACGTCAGTCTTTGTTGTGTCTTGGTGTCGTACTTTTGCTCAAATTTTGACAATCTGTACGTTCCAGCGCCCCTAGGGTGCATACTTTGTTTCAACCTCTTATTCGAGTGGTTCCAACCATAATTCAACAATGCAACCCAATCCACATTTTAGCTCTTCAGACCGATTAAAAAACATCACATACATCTGTTACATGTGAGACCAAAAAAGGAAAATTAGAACTCTTTCTGCATTGGTGTTAACAGAACCTGCTGGCACACAACTCTCTCACACTGAAAACCTGGGAAATCACATTGTTTTTCGGCTGGATATTTCCTCACAAGTGAGATGTTGTTTTCAGCTTGTTGTACGTGTGCCTCCGCATCTTTCCCCCTGGTAGTCAGCGCCCTCTTCAATAGGCTGTGGGGGCGCGTGGCTGGCAGCAGGAGTGTGTCTGAATTCCCTGAAAGGGAGGAAGTGACCTCAGGTTTCCTGTGTGTGGATGGCCAGGTGCTGTGATGTTATTGTGAGGGGCGCAAGACTTCCTCCATGGATGCTTTGTTGGTAAACGTCTGAAACTTGATCCGTTGAGCCAGGGCCCCCGTGGGAGGTAATATGCCGCCCTCACAATCCAGTCATCCTGCTTGGCTCTCCTTCCCTCTCTTCTTTCTCTGTACGCTTTCTGCCACAGCCTTCACTGCATGTGAGATTTTATGTAAAGAGAACATAAACTTTATATAGGCAGCTATGGAGTGTAAAAGGTTACTGACTCTGTGCTAATGGGGTAATTACATTCCTTTAGGGATATAATTACAGGTCTATACCTAACACTTACCTGCTACTCTCAAAGGAAGTGCTGTTTTCAAAGGAAATACCAAATTGTAAGCACAGAATTGCAGATGCCTCATAACTACACACTTACTAGTTTAATACAAACTAATGATATGTTATGAAAGAATGGCTTTGTCTCATGTGCTTGGCAATATATAGATATTATATTGATATTGTGATATGAGACTAGATATCGTAATATGACATAAGTATTGTCTTTTCCTGGTTTTAAAGGCAGCATTACAGTAAAAGGAGTGTAATTTTCTGAACTTACCAGACTGTTCTAGCTGTTCTATTGTTTGCGTTTGCCCACTTAGTCATTATATCCACATTACTAATGATTATTTATCAAAAATCTCATTGTGTGAATATTTTGCGAAAACACCAATCGTCAATCCTACAATATCGATAGACGTATTTGGTCAGAAACATTGTGATATTTGATTTTCTCCAGCCCTGCTCATCTGTCTGTTATATGTATTACACATTGAATTAATAGTACCCCCTCTACCTTATCAGTGTTTCTTTTGCACTGTCTCACATGAAACAGATGTTGTTTGGGTGCAGAAATCCTGTCGATTCACTGCTGCATCATCACATTCGGTCATGTTATGAACTTGCGCTGTGGAAAGGTGTGAGTCAGGCGTGACTGTTTCCCTGCACCCTCGCCTAAAGGGAGGAGGGTAGGGTCATGCTCCAGCAGAAGTGCACAGATTCACAGGACCTGATGAAAGGAATGCGATGATGCAAACGTGCGGCGGTTAACAACTCCTCCATCATGTGCCTAACCTGACTCAATTTGTTCTTGGGAACTGGATGCCAGACAAACCTGTCCTCATTTCCTTGGAACTCTCTCACCTCTGCTGTGGGTTGAAAGATAAATTGGCAAAAAAGTGTGCAAGTATATCTGGAACTGCTCGATGTAACCGCTTGCCCAATACATTGGCAGCCGTAAAAGATGTTATCTTGGGAAAAAACAGTATTTCTGCAGGGAATACATGTCGCAAAACTCCATAAATAAGCATGACAGCTGGATATATTTTGTCAGCAAACTGGCCTCCAAAACCAACTAAGCAAGTCGCATCAAGCAGCAGGGAGAAAGGATCGAGAGGGAAGCACAAATTTGTAGTCTGCGGACAAATTGCAGTGGTTTTTATACAACTGGTAATGTGATGTGTATTATGAATTCATATAACTAATGGTTATGTTGGGCTGTGGCTAATGGCTAAATCATAGGATAACCTATGGTTAATGGAGGCACTTGAGGAGAAGAATGTTGGGCGAGGAGAATTTCTCCAGCACGCGAGGTAATAATAAGATGTTATTTCACCCTGATAGATCTCTGCTGAAGCAAAGAGCCAAGGCTTACACTTCATACTGTAACACCACATCTTTATATCTGGGATAAGAGAGTGATTTTCTTCTGGATTATATTGTTATTGAGGGAATCACTGGTCCGCTGACCTACAATTATCATGGCTTCTGTCAGAAGTGGATGATCACTATTCAATTGCTGTTTGCTTTATTTACTTATTGTGGACTCAGTAAAGAATTTTATACCAAATTTATGAGGCTGACTGACACCCGTACCCACCGTGGTATCTTTTAATTGAAACTTCTAATAGAAATAAGCGAAAGTATAAGTACAGTACCTGAACACACTGTGAGCATGATGAATAAACGGCATGAATATGCAAAATACTCACCTGCGAACATTCATCAAAACTATTCATACTTTCTATTTGTCTGTCTGTCTGTCTGTCTGTCTGACTGAGGTTAGTTGTCAGTTGTGGATCTGAGTAATAAAGTTTGCCTTCCTGGTTTCGGACTACAAACTTGTTTTATAATCTTCACAAGTGTACAACACAGCCTGATTAATGCCTTTTCTCGCAGTGCGAAAGCTCAGAAAAATCGTCCGAAAAAAATTACACCGCTTTTTCATTATGTAATATGCACGTTCTGTGTGAAAGTACTCATGACAAAAACAACAGTTTGAAAAAATACATTGTTGTGGGAATTAATTGCATGAAGAAAATGCCCCCGGTGTGTAAAGTCTACAACAATTTAACAGCAACCGTCCGCCTACACAGAACGGACAGAGTGGCTTTATTTCTATGGGAGCAGCGATGTCGTCATCTTTCCCATTGGATGTTCTTGTACACTGGCTTAATTGGGCAATAATTTGAGACCATGTGGCATGCAGTCTTTAACCACGCAGTGATACACAGCAGGCCTTAGACAAGGCAACAATGCCTGAGGCTCAAAATGTCACCTTTCAAAACACTGTAAACGCCTGAGAGACTTGGCCGTTAACATTTCTCCACAACAACATGCTAGCAGGACTCTGTTCTCATAACAGATGTCTTGGAGAGGTAATTAAGCTTTGGCACTCTATTCGTGCTTTGTTTGTTCCACCATGCCACTACTGTATCCCCACGTTCACCCCCTGCCGCTGTGGTAGTTGTGTCTTTATATGGCTAGTAACTTCAGTTTGCCACAATGCCAACTGCATTAGTGTTGATTGCTTCCCAGACACTTAATAGGGTTGGCTCCCACATCTGCAAAGAATGAGCCCAGACTGTGACATCATGGCAGAGGAAGTGCAGTCATGAGAGTGTGGGTGTTTGGCAAAGCCTTGGTGGTGTTTAGCATGTGCACATTTTGTGCACTAATGTTCTCTGTGTTGCACAACCGTCTTGCAGGGATGAAACAGAAGGACCTGTGCCAGTTGCACAAAACACCTTCACTTAAGATTTTCCTTAAAGTCTGAGTTAAGGTTTCTTTAAAATACAATCAGTTGCACAAAACACCCTTAAGTCTTCTCCTTAACATTACCTTAAAATGTTCTGTCCTTATCTTGGTCTTATACTTGAGGAATCCCTTAAAGTCAGTTCAACCATTGCACAAAAGACCTTAGCAAACAAAGTAAGGAAAAAAACTTAAGGTGCCTCTGACTCTTATCTATTTATGGCGATAAATGAAGAAAATGAATGCATCCTGACAAGAATTTTCCACGACCGGGGGAACGCTGAATGATGAGCATTTGATTTCATGCTTTAGATTTGACCAGCAGTCAATTTATGACGGGACCCACATCAGGGTTCAAGTTAGTTTTGTTTAGTTTATTTCGGTAATTCTGAACTCATAGACAACTCAAATACAAACTTAAAGCGTTTTGTGCAACCGGCCCCTGACTTGTTGGGACTGCGTGGAAAGCTGTTACTTGTTCTGATTAGATGTGTATTATCTTGTCTCTGATAAATACAAGACTGTTTATTTGGAGTGCAGCTGTGAGCGAGAGCATTCCCCTCGCTGAAAGTAAACACTGTTAAAATGCTTGCTCTGCATGATGAAACTAGCGAGCGATCAAGAATGTGACTCCTTATCCAGAATGTCTTACACTATCCCTCTCTCATCTTCGTTCTTTCCCACTGTCTTTTGCTCACTAGTATTTACAGGCACAGGCACACACACTCACACACGTTGTCTCGCCCTCTTATTTTCATCTCTATGGCTCTGTTGGAGAGACAATAGTCTCGACAGAGGAGACAGGCTTAGACAAGCCAGACGCGCTACGTACACGGTGGTGTGTGGATTTATGTCAGTCACTAGTCCGTAAATTGAACTGTATACGACATTGCACCTTTTTCAAAATAGACAAAGAAGAGTGCACTTGGCACTGCTCGGGCACACTTTGGCACTGATTTGTAAAACTGTCAAAGTTGCATTGAATGCGAGTGGGACGCGGGCAGGATGTTTCTTGGCCTCCTTTGCTTCCCTGTGTTCCCTCACCTTCACGGGATGCTAAACGGTGCCTTGGAGGAGCCATAAATGGCAGAAAGTGTCCTCGGTGTGGCTATAAAAGGACGTCAGCTCCTCGATGAGAAGATGATGGTGATTTACGACAGAGATGAGTAACAGAGAGCTAAGGAGGGATTTCTTGGCTTCTTCAGGTGAAGTTTAAAGAGAGAGAATGAAGGGATGAGAGAGGAGTGGCCCGAGTACACTATTATAGCCTGTGGGCGCAGCTGTCAACGGGCTGTCACAGAAAGGCGTAATCGAAGACAAATGTAAAAGTCCCTACTGTGTAGTTTACTCAGTGTGTGTACCACCTCTCCATTTTGGAAAAAAAAAGTTTCTAATACTGTGCAGAAACTATTTACTCTTATCACAACAAACACAAGAGAAAGAACATGTAGCGACTCCCCCAAAGCATTCAGCGTCAGCTCTCGCTCACCTTATGTAATTAATGTTCCTGAAAGTGGTGCAGTGAGAGCATTACAGTGAAGAACTGCTTTGTTTGACAACGTATTTACAGCCAGCAGATCATATTGAGCTCATGTTTGTAGTAATCGGACATAACTCGGCCCAGAGGGAGATCAGAGCAACACAATTCAACACAATTACCCAATGATTCACAGACCCATACCAGAGAATACTGCTGCTGCTGCTGCTGTTGTTCTTGTTGTTGTTTTGACTGTTATTTAGCATAATCAGTGTTGGGAGATATTGGGGCTGTAGCGAGCTCCAAAGGTCCTCACATGCAGCACTGAGCATGGTGGTCATCCTCTTTCATTTTAAATTCGATCCCCTGCTTTTTTAGCTGCGACCAGCAGCTCTATAGCTCGCTCTGTCGGTTGGTCTACAGAAACTTACCCACCGTTTGGGGGCCACAGTTTTCGTTCTAGGAGGCTGAAATTTGGCATGGAGTTCAAGTGTTTGTGAGGTTGTGTGTGTGTGTGTGTGTGAATGCATGAACATGCAGATGGATGCACGTACGCGTTCGTAGCTATTGCAAAGTTTCGCTTGTTCCGATATATTTGCTTAATAAAGATTAAGTTACTTTTTGTAAAACACATACTTCTTAAGCAAAACAAACCATTTTAAAACCCACTGCAATATCATAAAATTACATCAACATGAAGCTGAAAATGGAGTTGTTTTTCTTAGCTCATGAAAAGTTGATGTTTTGGAGATACATGGTTTTCACTGGACAGCGACGATATGCATCTGCGATGTATGAAGCCAAAGACTTCCATATATTCCCCTAAAGTACCATTCCCCTATGGAATGAACTGTAGCTATAAGTTAGGACATATTCAGAAACCAATAAAAAATGTTAACGTTTTTTAAATCTATTTTTTAAAATCTATTCAGTGTTTTAACTACACATTTAAGAAATACAGTCCTTTGCTATTACCATTCTCTGGTTCAGCATTCAACACAGTACACATAGATTACAAAAACACATATGCATAATCATAAATATACTTTATTACATATGAAAAAAAACTCCAAACCACAGCCTCCTGTCTCTCTTCCACAGCTGGAAAAGCAGAGATGGGGACAGTGGAGCGCTCCCGCTGCAGTGCATGTGGTTCAGCAATACATTTACAAATGGTACAGTGAAGGAGAAGAACAGTGACTTCATGTGCTTTTGTAGCAATTTCATTTCAAAAATTACAGATGTCTGGACCTCATTGTCGTCAATGGTATCTTCAGCCTTAAAAGAAATCTATTTTTGTGTCTATGGAAAAGTCTTTCATCCTGCCATTCAAAACCTTTTATCTTCTGGGACATCACTAAAGAAACAACAGACACTCTGCACTTAATAAAGTCTTCAGTCAGGTGTAGATTTCACTTCTTGGAAGTTAACGACAGCGTGGTGTATTTTGTCTTATCTGAGCATTAAGAGTTCCTGTATATCTCTTTGCCGTTATGCCTGGAAATTAAGCTGTCTCTGTGATGTCGGAGAAATTATGTGACAGATACAGACCCCCATTACAAGTGGCAGCTTGATGTAGTGTATATGTCTCGGGCATTCAGCCAAACCACCTACAGAGATGCTTGACCGCATTAGCAGCAGCAAAGAGCAAATGTAACACATCTCTGCCACCAATCAACATGTACACGCTATGAATGCACACAAAGTGTTACATTGTCGGGCTGCACGATATGAGGAAAATATGCGATAACGTTGTTGAATATCGCATTAACGATATTACTTGCGATAAATAAACGGATATTAAAGTGTACTCAGTTCTGCTCTTTCAGTATATTGCTAAAATACAACAAATTGCTTGTTGAATTAAAAGAACTGAAAGGAAATTATTTCCAACTTTCTTTTATTGAACAAATTGAACATTGAACTGAACACAGTGCAGTTTTCTACTGATACTCTCTTTCAACTAACTCAAAAAAGTGTCTTTCGCAAAGTGTTGCAATTTTTCACGATGTGTTTATCATTAATATCGCCATGACGATAAAAAAAAAAAATATTTTGTGCAGCCCTAGTCACATGCTGACCCCAAAAGATACGCAAGCATATTTAGATACAATCAAAAATGATCCATTTGAAATATAATAAGAAGTGGTGATATTTCTCATCTTGTGAGGAAAAGAGAATGCAGATTTTGTTACATTCTGATGCCATTAATTAGCTTTAATTAAATTCAGCTCAGAGATGGGATGCAAGAAGCTCATTAACACCAGGTGTAAATCGGGTCATAGCTGCTCAAAACTGTACATTCTGTTTACTCCAATCCTCTCAAGAGTCTGGCAAACATCCCTAAGTTGTTTTCTTCTTTACTTTTCCTAAGGTCCACCATACGTTTGCAATTCTGTCAGTGCTTTAATGGGCCTAAACATTCAGCTTCAAACAGAACCACATCCAATGTTGGCAATGGAAATTAGATCAATGGGTAAAATGGGGGCCAGACGGTGAGCAAAGCACAGCAGAGGGCCAATGACACAAGCACCATGACTTCACCGTGGAAGTATTCAACCCCCCTTAAAACCCCCATCCCTCATCCCATCGCACGCTTTCTCAACACTGGTGAGTGGAAACTGTTTAAGGTTTAATGATTGCTGAAGAAAAAGTGTCCTATAGTATGAGAAGTCATGCATGATGATGGCCATTGGTCACACCACGTCACGCTTGTGGTGATCCGTCAGCGGAGTATTACAGTGCCTCTGCACACAGCGCTGTGTGCAAGTTAGTGCCATGTTGCTTTTAACCTTCAATAATCAAGGCAGAGCCATATATCCTGTTAATTTACACGATGCGTGACGTACATTTACACTTCACTTGATGGATGAAGAGGCCGTGGAGCCGTTGCGAGAGTCCTGTGCCTTCAACAAGCTTCTCACTTTGTTTGTGTCTGTTTTGTGTTCAGCAGTGTTCCCGCATCCCTCGAAGCCCAGCCTCCTCCTCTATAGGAAGGAGAAGCGGGTTCAAAGCAGAACGAGGTCGGACAAGAGTCGGGCGAGAGTTGTGGTTAATAGATTGAAAGAGATAGACAGGTCTGCTTGGGAAGCAACATAATTCAACCACGCTATCAGTGTTTACCAAAGCACCTGTTTTCGCATCGTCTCTCCATTTAACAACTGCAGCTGGGACTTTGCATTTTATCACTGATAATGAATTAGGTGGGGAAGATGAATGGTGTTTTGCATGGCTGCATGATAAAGAGATCTCAGTGTGTGACACCAGGAGATAAGGACCTGACGGATTGCAGCTCTGTTCTGGCAAAGTCGAGAAACTAGCTATAGGATTTCTGAACTTGCAGCTCTTCTCAGACTTAAACGAACCTCAGATAAATCCACTGAGATCCATTGTCTACCAAAGGGAGTATTGCTTTTTGATAGCAATGCTAATCGGTTTTAGATGACTACATGTTTACATCTACCACTGCTCCCCTGTTCTTCTGCTATGATTGATTTCTACATGACCTGCTCACCACCAGGTTACCACACAATCAAATGCAACTATCCTGGCGGCCTTTACACACTGAGGGTGTGACGAATAAATGACACACGAATGCAAAATACTCCTCTGCGTATATTCCGTAACTTTCATACCGGCAGCGATGCAAATTTGCAACACTTTTTCAATAAAAGGTTTGAAATTCACGCAGGCAGAGGAGCAACTACCGGGATACTATTGACCCAGTGTCTGTCTGAGGTTGTGTAGCCTATGCTGCTGTAAGTAGCTTTAGTGAAATGCTCTGTGTGAATTTGAGTAATGTATATGTGTGGGGCTTTTATGGTGAAATGTAAGAACAGAAGAATTGGATCTGGTATGTGGTAGTAGAAATTAAGTTTTCTGTCTTGGTTTGGACTACAGAGCTTCTGTGTTGTTGTTGTTTTATAATCCTCATGAGTATACAACACAATGGTTGATGCCTTTATTTGTGGTGCAAACGCTCAGAAAACCCTACGTTGTAATTACGTCGCTTTTTTTTTGTCTGTGTGAGATGCTATATGGACTACATTTACATAACGCTTTTCTCATCTTAGCAACCACTCAAAGCGCTTTACAACACGTCGATATGCGGAGTGCAGGGGCCGGGGATCGAACCACCAACCTCCGGTTAGTGGATGACCGCTCTCCCTCCTGAGCCACAGCCGTCCATGACAGTATGACAGTACATGACAGTATAACAGTTCAAAAAAAACATATTGACGTGCAAATGAATTGCACGGGGAAAAAAAGCCTCCAGTGTAAAGGCCTATAGTAACGCACAAAAGCTCAAGGTCTACATGTAGGTGAACCTAGACCGGACAGACAGAGGGGAAAAAGAGAAAAGGGGTGAGCGACTGGGGGGCGTGGAGGGTGGAGGCGGTCCTGGGATGCATGGCAGCATGATTTATGGACACCTTTGAAGTGAGCTCATTCCAGCCACACGGCCTGCCTGCTGCATTTCAGAGCAGGGACCTTCTCCTGGCGGTACGGCGAGGGGGGATAAATGACCCTTAGGTCACCAACCTCCAGTGTACCACTCACATATGCACTTCCTGATTATGTGGCAATTCATCAGTGTGTGTTTGGTTTCCAACAAGCAGAAATTAGCTGCCAGGGCTTCCAATGGACTCGTGACTCCCTCCTCAGTAACCTTTTTAGAGGTCAAAGCAAACAGGCAGAGTGACACAGAGGAAAAGGAGGTGGTCCCTCTCCGGGATCATAAAAATTGGGTCATGAGAGATATGTTCCTATAGCTAATTTTCTTTTTTGCTGCAGTATGCAGAATTATCATCACATTTATAGTATCTCCAGTAGAGTTTGAATGGAAACTGATTTTATCATCCTTTGCTGAAATCTCTCTCCAGTGGTCTTACCAATGATGACATCATTGTTTGAATAAGAAAAGCCTCCATCTTCTGTTCTGCTGGTGAGGATTGAGAGCTAAGGCGGGTGGCTCGGTCCCCGTGCTTCAGTCTGGTTTGAATTCATCATCTATTTGATGTGTTTGGATTGTCATAACCGAGATCTTCCCACTTTGTTTGAAACTCATTTCCTAAATACATCAAATTGTTTGATCTTATCAGCTTCATTTCTGTGAGCAGAAAAGCCGGGGATTGTGAATATGAGCAGTAATTACACTCGAGGGGAAGTCCCCACAAAGGGACTTAAACAAACTGAGGGTGTGTGTGTGTGCAGCTGCTCACTGTGTCTGCTCTTCCTGCACAAGTCGCCCATTGTCCCCCAGCTTGGCTGCTGTGTTTATTTTTTTGTTTGATCCCCCTATACCCTCAGCTTTGTGTGTTCACGTGTGTGTGTGTGCATGCATACTGCTGTAGGTGTGTGTCTACTCGTGCACGTGGCTGCAGGTGTGTCTGTGTCTCTGTGACCTGTGCAGGACTGTGTCAGTGTGTTTAGACGTAATACGCCTGCTTTTTCATTGTGACTGTGTGTTTGCAAATGTGTGTGAGCGTCTTTCTGAGAAGTCCCAGATATGTCTGTTTGGGGTAACAGGAAGAAGCACAGTCTCTCTGTGTGTGCACGTGTGCGTGTGCATGCGCGTGTGTGTGTGTGTGTGTGTATGTGTGTGCGCGTGCACGTGCACATGCACGTGCATGTGTGCATGCACGTGCATGTTGGACATCCTCATTGTTATCAACTGCACACTGGTGAAAAGTGTTGTTGCCCAGTAGGAAATTAACCCGCATTTGGTTCTCACAGCACATACATACGGAAAAGTATTAGGGCCAGGGATAAGATTTTAAAAAATGAGAGGAAGAAGATTTATATATTTTTTCGAAAATAAAGTCAAAATGTTGAGAATAAAGTTGAAATACCATTTAGAGAATAAAGTTGAAATGTCGAGAATAAAGTTGAAAATTCCGACATTATTTTGGAAAATGCAAAATTAAAAAAAAAATGGTCCTACTTATTTTCCCTCCTTATGCCTGGCTGTAATATACTCCTCATTAAATACCAGAGTAAAGGAAGAAGACATTATGTTTTTATGACAGGAAATGGTGCACAGGGATGTTTCAGAGGTCAACTCACATTATCACGTCTATTTTTAGATCTTTGGTTTTATGCTGTTTGGTATTTTACAGTGTGGTGATTTAAAATACACATGTAATAGTATGCATTTAACTGTACGCACTGGTGAATTGTCAAATTTATTTTAGGTAAGTTTGACCTGATTTTCTACATCTGAATTACAGGCTTCACTGTAGAAATAGTAGGGAAGTCTAAAATCTCCCTGAATGATCTAAGTTTGGGATGCATTAATATATCTGAGTTCCCTGATGGGTTCAATATTTTTTATGGCACAACACATCAGTTTTCACATTGCCACAGTATCCCTAATAAAACGCTGGGTTGTACCCTCAGTCAGCAGGATGAAACGAGAGCTAAGCATCACTGCCAAGAGGTTTATGGTCCAGGGGAATGAGGGCACTGTTTACACGTTGCCAGGGAGATGAGTCAGGGAGAAGGGAAAAATGGCTGTATATACTGGAAATGACTTCTTAGATATTCATCCCAGTCGTTGCACATTTGGCAGGCCCCCCTCGGTTTTCTAAGCAAACGTAATGCTTTTTTTTTTTCTTCATATGAACCCATCTTCTCCGGGTTACAGACTCGGACTGGGAGAGAGGTGAGTATTTTTGCGGTTGTTGGCAATACTTCGTGCAGCTGTTGTCAAGAATGTAGATTGCTCTTACTGCTTATAATGTATAATACCCATGAAAGCCCTTCGCACACAGTGATTGGGAATATCCACCTGCTTATAACAACATGCTGAATATTCATGTCTGGGGATGTTGGGATGTATGCTTTAAAAAAAGTACCCGTCTTGTCTGGGCATTAACCTCCGGGTCAGGTGCCATCACTGCAGCCACGAGCCGCAAGTCTGAATGAGTTATAAATAATTGCTAGCAGTTGTGGGTGTGTGTACTGCACAGTTGTGTATGGCATGCTCAGATTGCTGAGTGTGCAGCCTGTGAAACCTTATCCCAGCTCCTTGATGTCCTGGCTAGTTGTGCTGACTCAGCAACATTAGGAGACCACCTGGGAATGACCAGTCTGCGGGAGCCATTTTGTGTCTTTTGGTTCACAGTTAGCCTTTGTGTTCAGTGCCTGTGGGTTACTAATAGCCACAAAGCTAACGTGTAAACAGCGGTGGTCACGTTTAAGTAAAAAATGATGATGCGGTCATTATCATCATGCTTACTGAGCTTTCTCAACTTTTTAGTTATGTTGAACTGGTGGATTTTAAATTATACAGACATACTCTGCAACTATAGGCGTTTTTGGAAACAGTTCTGGGGACTCCATGAGAGGAGCTGCCCACTGGGGAGCTCCCTCGAGAACTACATGCCTTTCAAGGGCTTTTTTTCTGTTTGCATTCAGACCAGAACCCTGAAGTGACACTGAAGTTAAGCAGGTCGACTTTCCACTTTGACGAGTCAAAATCGCGTTGTATTTCCCCCGTCGCACAAAGCCTGGACTTCACTGTAAGTCCATCTGTCTGTGTTTTTTTTGTTAAGAGCTCTCTTTTGTGTTGTCCATCGTTTACACGGTTTACACTGCTAACATGTTTTTAAAAATGGCAGTTGCAGCATTAAGCAGAAATGCCCAATATAATTAGTTAATTGTGAACAGTGAAACAGTGTTGGATCACTCTATAACCAGAATTAATTGAGTTTGCATCCACAGAGGTCATCTTTTTTTTCTTTTTTTTTTAAATAAATTACATAACTATATATAATGACAGAATCTGCTTTGGTCCGGGTTCTTTATTTTAGTTTTTGAGATCTGCATTACCATGAAATAAAAGTGAAATTCCCCATTTTCCTCTGAAGAAGCACAGGAAGAACTGATAAAGACAATGGCAGTATTTTGGCTTATATCAAGGCCACAAAGCTGTACAACACACACTTCTACCAAAGTTCAACAATAAAGACGTAGCCATAGCAGAAAGACAAGAAAAATGAGAAAAGTCCATGACCAATTTTCTATCATATCAAAAGCAGAAACAACAAAGTCAAAGCATCCTCAATATCCTCTATGATCACATTTCATGGTCCAAAACTCCATAGCAACAGCTCAAAGGCACGTGCCTCAAATCCATATTAGGACCTAAATCAAAGGAAGCCTCTACATCTCTTGGCTCAGACAGTTTAAAGCAGTTTGTTTTATTTATAGGAGAAGTCCAGAGGTAATTTTCCATTGTGGTGATTTGCGAGACAGTCTGCCTGGCCTGTAGCAAAGGCACCAAGATGCAGACAAAAGTTGGTATTTCTGTTTTGCCACTGAAGATATTGCATCAGAACGGCTCTTTGTGTTCCCCCTCTGGAGGCTGGCCTTGTGAAAACAACATCCTCTCCAGGGGCCTGCAAACCAGTAACTGAATCACCCAAGTGAAAGTACCCTGACCTCACTATGCATACTTCTCATTCTGTTCAGATATGAATGGAGTCTGGGCTGTGTTACACATGTTAAGTACAGTATGTGTGTCAGCCAGGGCCAATACAATTTTTTAAACAATAGGTGTTTTCAGACCAAACAGTTCTGCGGACTCCCTGAGAGAAACTGCCCACTGGGGAGCTCCCCCGAGAACTACATACCTTCAAGGGCTTTCTTTCTGTTAGCATGCGGGCCGCACCGTTGAAGTGACGTAACATTAAGCCGGCCAGCTGTCGCATATGTTCAGTAAAGCCTGGACTTCACTGTAGGTCCATTTGTCCGTGCTTTCTTTTTTGTTCGAGCGGTTGTTTGTGTTTTGTGTTATCTGAAAAAAAAATGGTGGTTGCCGATGCAGCATTGGCTGTGTTTGACCAATCAACACACACTTACATCTCTGGACCAATCACCGCACACTTACGTCACTCACAGTTCCTCTTTTGTTGAGAGAGTACCGACTCTGAAACAGGAGCTAAAGGAACTATGATCGTTCCTAGTTCTTGCGATGTGGACGCAAGAAAAAGGAGAGTTCTTTAGAACTTATGTTCTTAGAACTACGGAAAGGTCCCTCTGGTCCACCTATTGTGTCCTCAGCAAAACAAAGCAGGTGTCAGAACTGAGATGGGTCTCCACTAAACAGTGAAGGCTTCAGATTTCAAAGGGATGCCCTATGCCTTGGAGGATGACAGGGAGGATGTGAAGATATCATGATAATGAGGATATCCATTTTTGGGCACAAATCTGCCCTGGGAAACTTTGGACTAAAGGGGTCCTTTGGTCATGTTTGTTCAAAGACAAATACTCTTCCTCTCATACAGAGGCCTTAGGACAACCCTGCTCAACTTATTTATTCGAAAACCAGCAGCCACACCAAAGCACTGAGTCAGACCCCCAGAAAATGTAACTGTTACCCTGAGATCTTTCAGCACCTTTCTCAGTTTTCCTTTTGCAGTTTGCTTATCTGTGTGATGGTTCAGTTTTGTTCAGCCAGGCATCAGCATTTCATCTTTTTTTGTTGAATATTGGCTGTTTATCACACATACTCTCTGTAACTCCATTGTTTCTGCATTCCTTACCTTCCTCTCCTCTCACCACACTGTTTACTGCCTCAGAGTGTATCCAAAGATCAGCTTGCAGAATGTCAAGATTTTTTTTTTTCTCGCTTGCTTTCAAGATTTGCTTTCTCTTTTCTCACTCTTGCTCCAGTTTTCCCTCTACCATCTAAACATTTACCAGCAAATACCAGCAGCACACAGAGAGAGAGAGAGAGAGAAAAAAAAAGACAACCTTTCTTGCATTCTCCAGGCAGTGACTCTCCAAAAACCTCCACTGGCACACAGGAGTTGACTGCATAGTTTCCCCAATGCAAACCAGATGTGAAGCACTAATGTATGGCAGCATTTCTTTTTTTCTTCAAAGGAAGACAAATGTAGGCCAAAAATGTAGCCGTTTGGTCATCCAGACACACAGTGATATAAAAATAAATTCAGATTCATTCCTGAGTTCCAAACTTTCCCTCGTGGTGGTTGGGACAGTACTGTATGATTTAAAATAATTGCGATGTTATTGTTTGGTGTTGGTGGCGTATTGTGGAACATTGGGTTTGGGACAGGCTTGTGGAAGGGGACAGATGAGCTGTGACAATTGCATTTTCAGCTGCGCTCTTCTTCAGAATGTTTTGCCATCCACATGCTCGCGGAGTCCTCCTTGCTAGCACGTCCTCAAGTCTCTGTGGGCCAAGTAACTGTCAGATTATGACAAATGTATGTTTTAAGTATAACTAAACACATGTCAGTGCAGGCTTTTGCTTTTGTTTATCTTGTACACATTTAAGTCACCATATCAAACCCTTTTTAATAATTGAGTCCAGAAGGTTTGACGTACAGCTGCAGTGTGTGTACCACACAACAGAGTCAAGGCTAATATTAAAAGACATCAAGTCATATCCCCACACTTGCATGGTCATTAAAAGTTGCCAAGAAGGGACAAATTACAAAGGCCGTGGTGACATTTTCTGCCGCAGGTAGTCATTTTCTTCCTTTATGTTTAT
>JAOVVB010270422.1:0-33509 GCA_028570985.1 Heterobranchus longifilis | reverse complement strand
CACACACACACACACACACATGACAGGCAGAGACAGGGATTTATTTGTGAACTTTGTGAATGACCAGGCAGACTTACAGGAGGCGCACGGCTGAAGTTTGATTTCATTGTTGACTGGATGTAAATAGTGTGTGAAGTTTTGTGAATTAAAAGCTGGTTATCTGCGAACAGACTGTCTGTGCTGTGACTCTCAACGATACTTACAATCTAAATATTCAAGGTTTTCACTCGACAGTGACGATGTCACGAACAGATCTTTTTTAAATGTGCAGCAATTTGTGTGCGAGCACTGCAGTACCTGCCACACGACAATGTGAGAGGACACACTGTCAGGAATGAGTTTTTGGAAATATAAGAGCCAGATAAATTAGCTCAGCAAGACCATTTTGAAGTATTCCAAAACTAATCCCAAATATTTTAAATATGTTATTTGAGTAATCTAATGGAATATGTTACACATTATATTTTAGGGCAGCTATTCAGTAATCTGTAGTGGAATACATTTTAAAAGTAACACTGATTCCAACACAAAAATATGATAAGACCAACTCACAGGTTATACAGCATGTCAGCCATGTTGCTGCGGTAATAGAGGGCATTTCTGTACGCCTGTTCAGCCTCCTCCATCTCGCCCTGGCTCTTCAGGACATTTCCAAGGTTGCCCCATGCTGACAGGTTACAAAAGAAACGGTTAATCAGACAGAATATAAAGGAACATGTGCAGCAACCTGCTTTAATAACTTTTTCAGAATCTTAAAAAGCTCTTTGATTGCAGCAGCAGGAGAGGACATTTCTGTGGCAAGTAATCATTTTCTTTTGTTATTCTCAGCCCCTTACTGACAAGGGTTCAGTGTTTTTTAACCTCTAAAGAGACATTATGGGGAAAGAAAGAGAGATGACGCACCAGGGGAGGTTTGTGCCAAAAGCACCAGTCATTCCTACGGCAGTGTGTATGAAAAGAAGACCACCACAGTGCTCTTGCACAGCTAATGGCATTAGTGTTTGAATGGCAGCAACTGACAGGTGAAATAAGGTTGCTAAGAGCTTTTGTACATTTTGTGCAGAGACTGTGGAGTGTGAAATAAATGTAGAGGTGGGCGATGGAGCAAAAATAAATTAATTGGATGGAAAATAGTAGCCAATGCCGATATCATTATTGATCTGTTTTTAAAGGCAGAGACACTACAGGCAAAACAAAAATGTTTTTTCATGCACTGGTCAATTTTGAGATATTTTTCTTCCATAACATGTCTTCTTTCAGACTAGTGGAAAGAAAACATCCAAAATACACATTTAGGTGTTTATTTTATCTACTTATTTTTTCTCCTAAATTCACCAAAAGTTAGAATTTGATCATGCCTAATTTGCATATTTAAACATAACATTTCAGAAAACTTGTAATACAAAAAAAATAATTGTTTTGATCTAAATAATCAACCAGGGAAGTTTCATGGTGATATACATTTTTTTTTACCCTATCCACCTGTAGTGTTGTGCAAAATGTATAGAATTTTACAATGCAAACCTTTAAATGCTGTTTTCTCAAAATTATTATTATTTTCTCAAACTCTGAGGCAGAAATCTGTACACAAAACGTTCCACTTTCATTCCTATTTATATGGTGAATGTTTTTACAGAGGGGTTTGTTCATATAACATTAATAGCCTGATTTATACATTTTATTCTTAAAAACATGGCAATTTTTATTTTAATTATTTTTTTATGTATATTTCATTTTCTGATTTATTGAGTGATAAAAAGAGATATCCAAAATTCTCTCTGTAAAAACCTTATTATGTTAACAAAATGAAACAATAATTTTGGCCCTGGCTTTATCCAATGTTCAGATTTCTGTTCTGGAAATATATGAAAATTAGCACATATTTTAAAAGATAATGCCTCATTTGCATATTTAAACATGACATTAAAAAAACAACTACTTGTAATATAAATGTAATCTTAAATGTAAGTAATCAACTGGGTAAGTTCCATAGTGATATCTATTAATTTATTTTCCCCTATTCAGCTGTAGTATCTTTTACAGTTTGCACAAACTCGACAATAATTATGATTCAACAGAATTAATGTCTCAAACAAAACTGTCATTAAATAAACAGACAGGCCTAATGAAGCCTTTGTGCATCTCTGGTGTTATATTAGATTGTTTCATCTCGCACCTCATATTGAATAGGAAGATACAATTCTGGCTTCTGGCTTCTTTTGTTGACATGTGTGTTTTAAGTTCTAAAATACGTAGCGTGCCTTTAAGCAACATACTTTGAGTGTTTAGTTGTTGAAAATCATAACATCTCTGGATTCCCAGAAGGATATTCAATATAAACAGAGGAAAGCAGAAAAACAAGCATCCCTCATTCAGCTGTGCTTCCAGTAAAGAGTTGCTTTGTGCGTCCTGAAATTTCACAGTTCAAACAGTCCGATGAGAGTGTTTGTGTTTGAGGTTGGGTTCTGTTCAAATCTCATATTAGCCGTAATGAATGTGAGTCGGGGACGCTGCTCCTGCTCTGTTGGGCCTGATGGCCTGCCAAAGCAAACAGCTGTCACGCCTCAGCTCCGCTCTGAATCTGAAAGGGAAATTAGCTAACACAACGTGTCCCGCTGCTGCCTTGCGAGTACCCTGTCCCGTGTCCCTCCGCAGCAGCTCTCAGAACTTTGCTGTGGATAAGAATCTGCGTCTGATGACCTTGAATGTGCAGGCTATTGAATATTTTATCTGCTCTTACGGGTGCCAATCACAGACGGGTGGTGGTGCCCTTCCAATGAGACAGGGCGTCTGAAGTCATTAAACAGATTGCATGCTGGGTATAATACGATGTGTGATGAAGAGCTACAACTCTGTTGTATTCCTTGCAATAGGGCTGGGCGATTAATCACATTTTATTTTCAGTAACGATTTTGGTTTCCAATGATTATGAAAATGAGATAATCGAGAAAAACGACTATTGTGCCGCATTCTGTTTCACAATGAGTATGTTTACATGCACACTATTATTCCACTATTATTCAGAATGTGATAATATTCAGAATTTGATACAGGTTATGTAAACAGCATATTCCTTTTGGATATTCCAGAAAAGGCCTTTTTCCAAATATAGCATTTTCTGATTAAGAAATGTGGGATATGCTGGTATTATTCAGGTTTTAGAAGCATTCTTTGCACATATAAACAATGCATTCAGAATATGTGTCTCAGTTGGGGGTTTTACCGCAGTTTAGTAAAATGTTTAATACATGTTTTTCAGTAGGTTGTGGCAGCGCATTACAACACATGGAAGTGCACTAACATTACAACATAGTTTATCTTATTATTTTCATATTATAATGTAAATATATATACACTAGTATATATTATTTATTTATCAAAATGTTACATTTCTTTTTTAATTTGTTTTTCAGTTGAATTATATTTAAAGTCCAAGAAAATCCACTGGTAAAAAGTAAATTGTTAAATTAAACAAAAGTTCAATAAATGCATGATGTTTCCAAAGTCAATGTTAAATATTAAATTAGCATGATCTCAATATTGACCAAAATAATCCTAATAATTTTTAAAGAATACATTTAGCCTTGTGTAGAACAACTTTGCACTGAGTTCAACTTGTGAACACTTGTATATTCTGTGGTAAGGCTGAGTGACGGAGAGAAGACATTTTGAAGCAGCTTGACTTTGAATTATTCAGGGCAGCAGGAGAGAGACAGCACACATTATCAAATTCAAAACCGTGCCTAAGAGCTCGCTCACTTTTCAGACGACATATGATGGGGGGGGGGGGAGAGGTTTTGGTGTGGGAATGTGTGTAAAAGTGTGTATGTGCACATGCGAGAGCGGTCGCACCTGTGTGCATGCTGATTTGAAAAAAAGGGCCGCCTTACCTTTAGCAGGATTGACATAAATCCCCGACTTGTAGAGCATCTCCTCATTCTGCCAGTCCCGGTTCCTCAAAACAGTTTTGACACCGAAAAGAAGAACCACGGCAGCGCTGCAGTACACCAGCATCGCCCTGAAGGACCGGCGTCGCAGACGGACGTACAGCGACCTCATCCCCACTGCCACTAGCAAGCAAAAGCCCATGCTGGGGATGTACAGTACTCTCTCCGCTATCACAAACCCCACATAGAAAAACAAGTTTGTGGCCGGGAGGAAAGGGATAGCCAGCAGGCCTAGAGAGAACACCACAACATTTTCAGTGGTGGGCAGTGGAGTCCTGCTCTCATAGTGCTTTTTGGTACCATTCTGTGCACTATTAATGTGAGCGTCTGTGTGGGAATTGTTCAGATGTTCATGATTGTTGTATTGGCAACTGTGCCCATTACTGTTCCCATTCCTGCCATTGGTGTAATGATGCACTTTACCATTGGCCTCCTTGCTCTTCGCCGTCTGGTGCGTCCACAGACTGAACCAAGCCAGCAAGAGCAATCCAAGGTAGAAGACTACTGTGTGAAAGTTCCTCCAGTCGGCAAGGCTCCTGATCAAAGGCAGCGCGTCCATTGACCAATCAAAGCTGAGCGTGTCCGGGCACAGGAGAAGCCAAAAGTTGGCAGCAGGCAGGTAGGAAAAGGTTAGCGTCCTGGTGAGGAGCGAGGGCGAGTCGGCTGCAGGGTTGTCGGAGTTGGAGAAGTTGGGAGGTTTGTTACCCATCCAGTAGAAGCGGCAGGCCAACAGGACGGCTCCCCAGGCTGCCAGCAAAAACACATTCAGCAGCAGGTGGACGTTCTTTCTCTGAAGGACAAAGAAAACACAGAAACAGTGAGCAAACCCTCAATCCACTGGAGAGGAAAGGAACAACTGTTGGAGAAAATATACTGCACATATGAGGTCGCTTTTAAACCTAATCTGTTTGGTCCGTTTTAAACCCTGGAGCGTTTCGTCAGATACGACGGTTCGTTTGGTTTGAAAGCTCATTTGAACTCTGGTGCACAAAACTCTTGAAAGCAAACGAACCAAACAGGCTTTTTATGACAGAAGATATGTGATTTTAGCATGTTTCAAAGGCTAAACTACTAATAAATCCATCTGCTGATCGTCTTATTGATCTGTATGGGCCATGTTCATTTTGGTAATTATGGTAACGTGTATTCACATCTTGTATCCAACTCTGTGACTTTGTCCGTTCACCTGTGTGACAGGCAGCGATCCCAATAAGCCCAGAATCATGTCTCTATCTGTGTGTGTTGATTTGCAGTCGAAACAGTCAGAGCGCTGTGAAAAAGATGCTGCTGGCTGCAGCGCTTTTTTTTTTCTCTATGCGGCCGTATACGCTCTCTCCTCATTAGGAACTATTGAAAAAAGACGCCGGCGCTGAGAAAAATACACTATGTGGACACTCGGCCTAATAATACTAATAATGCTTATAATCAGTTCTGCATAAACTTCTGTCGTCCCCACGAGGGTCCTGATGATAAAAACTGTCCAATCAGAGAGTTTCCTGTCAGTCTGTATAACGTCAGGTTTACTCCTCTGGGCTCGTTTGTAAAAAGTCAGTGTGAAAGAGAACTGGACCAGAACTAAAATACAACAATGTATCATTCTTTCCCATGGACCAAATGAACCCAACTACAAGTGTGAAAGCAGCCTGAGAGCATCCAGCCAAACCTAATTTTCTGTGGTTGTAATATGACTCTTGGGCCTTTACGTTGACTCGGACCAGGACTGTGGATTGGAAACTGATCAAAGGAACCCCCGATCTTACATCACTCTCAAAAATAAAACGGCTACTACATGGCCGCGACAGTACAGCTGGATAATGCCATCTGGAACAAAATGAGTGTTCAAGGACAGTGTCTTTGATAAAAAAAAAAGTTTTGTTTTGGCTGCTGTGATTTCACATGAAATCTGTGAAGCAAGAGCAAATCAGTTCAGCGGTAACTTTTCCTTTTTTGTTATTGACTTATTTATTTATTTAAACCAGTTTTTAAGCCAGAAGAAAAAAAAAACTGCACGCTAACTTCTATTAAAGCCAGAACATTCACACTGAGTCAATTCATCGATTGTTTATAAATGAAGGTGACCTTACATCAGAGCTTTCCATTCGCGCATAAATCTTTCCTCCATGGCCTCCGTAGACATATCAAAACAAACACAACTCCATTCATCATTTTACAGACTCGATATTAAACACTTTCCCAAATGCTGTGTGGGAATGCTTATGAAATATTTATAGTGTGTTTGGTTGTTTAATACGTTGCTGGCAGAGCTTTGAAAAATGACTGGACATATTTCTCCGCAAGCACGTTCCAATGTTAGGAGCTACTGACCTCTGTTACTGGGCTCATGGTGGAAATTCAACTTACTGAAGAAAGATTTAGATCTTTTTCTCAAATCAGCAGCTGGAGCATGCACAGCAACGTCCACTCGTGTCCTGCAGTATTAACCTCATATTGTGCTTCAAAAACCCATCACAAATTAAAAATAATACAGTACCAGAGCATGCAACAAAGCATAGATTATTAATACATGAACTGCAGCAATGGCTTGTTCCATCTCTGAGGCATCATAGTCTGACATGTTTTCTCACATTAATTATTTTTCATTATTTAAACTTAAACCCAAGGCAACACATGCCTAACCTCACGTTGCTTTTATTCCAGTGGATGTGATCTTTCTTCAAACCAAAGACAAACATGTCTCATCTGTGATCATACACTTCATACCACTACAGCTTTGAGGGTGTAGTATTGATTTCTTTGCCTGTCCATTGTCATTCACAGTTTGTATGAAAAGAGAGAAATCTCTGGGGACATCTGACTGCAGAGGAAAAGCTTTGTTGTCTGCTAATGCAACGAGCTGCAGCCCAACACTCAGGAAATGAGACTGGAAATACAGCAGACAACACCATGACAACACCATGACAGCTAATTACAATATTTGTTGTGGTGCAATTGAGGAGGTAAACACAACTGCCTGAAAATACAATGCAATCAAAAGAGAAGACTGGAAGTGGAACGCCTCTTCAAAATGGTTCCTTGTTTTTGCACGCAATGAAATTCAATCACTCCAACCACATATACTCTTAAGAGCTCAGTAAAGCACCAAGTGCACTTATGGCTAAAGTACAAAACGCTGGAGCTGATGTTGGCATACAATATTCATAGTAGTTTTTGAAAATATCACAAACATGAAAAAAAAAACTTGTATAAGGTCAACTCTGTCAAAACCTTCTGCGGAGAACTGACAACAACCCGTAGTGCAGTATTTCATGATGATAAGCTACTGCTGAAGAAGTTATCCGGTCGCTTGGCAACAAAAGGTCATCGTTTCAATCCACATCACCATTTCTCATTAATTTGAGCAACTGTCAAAGGTGTTACAGTCGGCTCGCTGTGAAATCTCTGGGAAGACAGAACACAGTAGGCTAATTATTTTATATAGTAAGATAGGCTAGAGCTATGAGAATTATTATCAGATGGTGTTTAATCACACTAAATTAAAAGTACAAACCCAGGGTGCTGTGCAGGGAGCCGATGGGTGAACCATCAGCCACACTGGATCTACTTTAGCTGGAAACCCGCTGTGACAACGGATGCTCGAACATAAAAACAAAAGACCACAGCTAGGCAACTGAATACAAAACAATGGAGTTGTTAAATGCCAAAAAAAATCACCATGTTCTCAATGCCATTAAAAATAAAAACAGGAAAAGTACTAACATCTGTCGGTATATACAGATACAACTGATAACACGGTGCAAGGCTCCAAAAATGGGAGCAAAGTGGGATTTTGTCATGTGAAAATTCAGTGCGAGTGACTGAAACTGTGCCAGTTCAATTGAAAGACTAGAACAGAAAAAAGCAAAACAATATGTTGAATGTTTAAATGGTCTAGTACAAAAATAAATAAGCACCATTTCCTGTTGAACAAAGAATAATACCATGTCTATGTATCATTTTAATTAGCCCTCAGTGACACACAGGAATGCAGCATCTATGTTCCTGCTGATTGTGGGACTAACCACTGAGCCATGCTTAAAACAAACATCCAGCGATAGATTCTTTTATACAAGTCAAAATAATAGTTCAACATTTATTCCCATTCTTGCCTTTTAGAGTTAGATGAGAATAGTGATAACACTCTCATCGTAATGACGTGTATCAATCTCATCTAACTCGTGTTTTACAAAATGTCACACTCTTTTAAAAAGCTACTTTACAAGATGATATCATCTTTATTTGTCTTCTCTCCTGTTGGACACACTGCTCACATGATATGAGGTCTAAAAGTCAAACATATTGAACATACTTTGACAAAACAATAAAAACTTCCAAACTGCTACAATTGTTTGGTAATGGGTGCACAAATTTAAAAATATGCTCATGAAATATATTGTAACCACTCCCCAAGAATATCAGTGGCATTTAGAGCTGCAACTATTAGTTTAATCGATTAGTTGATCGACAGATAATCAATTAATCGTAAACGTAGAAAATGCGGTTTTCAGCTTCTTAAATATGGAGATTTTCTGCTTTTCTCTGTTTTATATCATATTAAACTGAATATTTGGGGGTTTTGGATTGATAAAACAAGATATCACCTTGGACTTTGAGAATCTGGGATGGATTTTACAGACCAGCAGACGATTGAGAAAATAATTGGCAGATTTATCGATAATGAAAATAATCTTTCCTTTCAGCCCTATTGGCATTTAGGAATTACCAGTCCTCCACTCCCTATAGTCCACACTGAAAATCTGTCATGTGAACTTCATATGAACTCTTGGGATGCATGGATGGATGGATGGAGATGATCCTCTTCAAATCTCGCACACCAGGTTTCAATGTGCCCTGTGAGTCAATCCCTAAAATCACTGGAGTGGAGAAACTGTGGTCCCGTGGCTACTTTTCAATCTAAGCAGGTGAGCGAAAACTCTACAAAGAGATGAAGTGGGCTGAAGTGGTCTGTCAAGCCCAGGGGCTGTACTTTGTGCAGACTTTGCCAGAGAGGCTTGCTGAGCAGTGTTAATACATCTCAATCACTGCTTCAGGGAGATCCAGCCTGGATTTACAGTCTTCTACCAGCGCGGGCTTATGAATGAGACACCAGTTCAAAGTTAACTGAGAGAACTCCAGAGGAGAGACTGGAAGAAAAGCTTCCTCTATTTTTAGAGCGAACACGTCATTCAAAATTGGGTGTGATATGCACGGGGCACTGTGCCAACACCCAGATCTCTGTGCTGTTTACGGCTGATTTGTGCAGTAACTTTGATTCTACAAGGCAACTTTGTTTCTGCTGCGATGAGACCACCGTCCGTAGGGCAACGAGTTGGCATGTGTGTTTCATGTTTTTGTGCATACACCTCCGAAAGTGCTGACGACAACCTGGCACGGCTCCCATACATACTCATACCTGGCCCCGTGACAAACAGATATGTCATCCTGACTCTTCCCAGACGCAGCACACCCTCAGACACCACCACCTTAACCACATCCATATGTCCATGCCGAGCGCTCATTTACATTCTTGTGCTGCACTTGCGCATTGACATTGCCCATTTTCTATGCAGAATAAAGTCTTTGGGCAGTATTGAGAACATAAAACAGTCCTTTGATTGCACCTCAGCATACATTTGTCACCCCACTGCTCCTCCTCTTGGCCTACTTTTCCAACTGCTCTGACTTTCGAAGGAAAATAAATGTGAAAGCAAAGACGTTTTCAGGCAGCAAGCAAACAGGAAGTGCTCGAGAGATGATCTGGAGGACACATTACAACATGAACCCTAAGTCCATTATCTGTTGGATAAACAAACATGTGGATCCTCCATAATATGCCTGCGGTTAAAATGTCTACCATTCAAGAGCATAAGTTCAATTACCAGCCGGGCAACGGCTCCCCGGGTGCTATAGCTCTATTATGCAGGAAAACCAAGGCATTCCAGCTTAGTGTCTTTTGTCTATAATCCAGTTTAGTTTGAAATAAGTGGTTTAGCACAACCCCGTAGGAGGCATGAGGGCAGTGTTTTTTTTTCTTCCCTTTTGTGTTTCAGGCGCAATCAGTTCAGAATTGAAACAATTTAGCTTTTATAAGCCAGGCATGTGAAGAAAATATCCTTGGAGATAAAATGCAAAACAGGCCAATTACAGAATCCCTATTTGTGCCTGTGCTTGCCTTTTTTTTACCCCTCTACACTTTGATTAGGTTGAATTGAGTGAGAAAAAAACTCAATCTCAAACGTTTTTTTCCTTAACATCCGCTAGGGTGTTGTGAAAAAACGTTTGTGGCAAAATGAAGTAGTAAGAGCTCAGAGAGAAATGTAATTAATTAGTTCTCTTATTCTCTGGGTACACACAGGCTTGTTTTGCATAATTGGCTGATGCACACCGTACAATTTTTCAAGAGCATTTTAAGAACAATCCATCACATGACACATCTAACTAGCCCATCAAACTGCATCGCCGTGACCAGCTCACACTCCAGCGAGCACCTCTGAGAAAATCCTGTGAAAGACAAAGTGGCATGTCTCACCTACCCCCTCCTCTTCATCATTACTGAGATCAATTGTCTGCAGAGGGCCTTTCATCAAGAGCCTGTCTCTCATTGATAGACTTGTAATGGAAGTGAAAATGAGCTCAGGGTGCCAGTCAGACAGCACAACCACCTTCAAAGCCTTCATACAGAAAGCTCAAATTCAGTAAGAACTCCAGATCCTCTTAAAAAGACTGTATAAATATTTCTGTGGGTTTGATGGATGGATATACACTGTGTCCTTGTTCTTTGACCGCTGGATCAACTAATCGAGCTTGTGGTTGATGAACCACAAATACACCACCTATCTTTTCTCCTTCTTATCAGCTGCAGCTGTTGTGATCCCCTCCCCTGAGAGAGTAAAGAACCTTTGCTTGTAAAAACCTGATCGTTAGCTGGCAAAGACAAGATAAGAGCCTGACTATTGCACTTCCTAACAACGTGTTATGGATTACTAACAGCTGGCTCATGTTTTCAAAATGTGATTAAGCTGATGCCTGACAATTTGCTCCCACACAGAATGTGTAAGCTGTTGCATTTTGTTCTGGCAAATTTCATACCTATTTGAGATAAAATAACAGAAATAAATGGGGGGAAAAATCTGGATAAATTTACTGCTTGCTTTTTTAAAAATGAATATGAAGCTAAAGCTGGCAGTCAGTTAGCTTAGCTTAGCACAAACACTGGGAACAGGAGTAAACAGTTAGCCTGTCTGAAAGTAACAAAATCCACCGACCAACAACACCTCTAAAACTAATTTGTACAAAAACCAAAGTGTAAAAACAAGCTGTCTTATGCACTTCTTTCTTGGCTGGGCGAGGTAACTTCCTGCAGTCTCTGCTGGTTGCCTGACAACCTCACAGTGATGACAAGACTCCATGCTAGCTGTTCTCCCTCTTTCAAGTCTTAAGCCGCTTTCACATGATCAGAGCAAAACCGTGAGGTCGGGCGCAGAGGCACAGCACAGCGCAGGTATACGTTATCATTGCTTCTGACTGCTGTCAGCGCAACTAGGTCAAAGTTTAATTCATTTGAACTTTGAGTGCGGCACACGACAGCAGTTCTCGGCACCGTTCTCCCCATAGGAAAACAATGGCATGGTCAGCACAGAGCATTTTTACAGCCGATCATGTGTAGGGGGCTTTATGCTGCGTCCAAAATCACATGCACTACATACTACTTTTGTGTGAATCCACAGTAGTAGATATGAGAGTAGTATCAATCTTTTCTTCTGCGATAACACAGAAAGTGTGTAACTATTCCATTCATTTAAATAAGTAACAGAGTTTTGTGTAAAGCTGAAAGGTGACAGGTGCACTCGCTTGCCTCAGAAACTCAGTGAACACCCAAGAAGTGTCTATTTTTTCTCATTATTTTTCACTATCTACTGTAATCTAATCTACATGCAATAAATTACCATTCCTCAATTTGTCGTGTAGCTACGATAAGCTACATGGGTGCTGTCATCACTTTAGGATAGATAACCTTCTATAAATGACTGTATGTAGGTGCAGTACATAGTTTACTTAAAGGCAAGAGGACAACTGCCAGATCACGGGCTGCATGGTGTGAAAGGTCACAGAGTCAGACCCCGCAGCGGACCTGCCTCACACTGCTCATGATCAAAGCTTTTAACCCGTGTGAACCCATCAGAAAACCCACAGAGTCAGCTGGTCCGGCTGGCGGATAAGTAGAGCACAAAGACGGAGAGGATCTGCCTCAGAAACAGCAAAGCCCTGGAGAAAGGCCAGTGATGAGCAGGAATCCGTTAGAGATAAAATACAGACTTTTATTGACTGTGAAAAATTGAACCTAAGAGAATTAAAAACATGCGGATTGCAGCGGTGACAAAGATATGTGTGAGACCACAAAGGAGATAGGAGAAAGTGGGAAAGAGATCGAAAAGGGCAACACCCAACATTATGTGGTGCTGGATGAATACCATTGACAGGTTGAGTTTCTGTGCTGAATGTGAAAAAGAGCAACATCGTCTCTTTTAAGTATGACTGTCCATCTCCAAAGGCCTACTGTAAAAAAAAAGAGTTGGAATTTAAACGTCCGTGGCGAAAGCAAATAAATCAGAGGAAGAAAGTTTCCGACCAAGACGTAGAAAAAACACGGCAGCTCATGCTCTCTTGGTCAGCTTTTATTAACCATAATCATTGAACCAACACGGGATCCATTTCTTCTGAAACCTTCACTCAACATTCCAGCTCGTCTCACTTTAAACACACTTATTTTAGATGTCCCAATCATGCTACAAAACGTCTTCGTTTCATGCTGAAGCCAGAGGATCCTTGTTTGGGGGTCAAGAAGGGTCTCCCGTCTCCCAGTGCCATAATCAGAGTACATTTATTTTGTCATCAGTGGCAATCAGGCATCTATAGATTTATAACGGCACAGGAAAAACATATCTCATTCTGTCAACCAGAGGGTGCCTCTGGAGGAGATGAAATCTGAACTTCTGGTTGAGTTTAAATGGAGAAGTGTGTTATAGGTAGGCAAGAGGAAGATGAAGGAAGGTCGGAGGCAAAGAATATAAACAGCTAATCAATGGAAAATCCTCCACTTTGCCAAGTTCTCAGTAGTTACTGAAACTTGAGTTGATAAAATGTATGGAAACGCAGCAAAACTTTGCCCTCTTGGGGTGCTTTCATGCCTACCTTGGTCCAGATTTTTAGACTTTTCTGTTTGATCTGAACCAAATTTACAGGTGTGGACCCATACCACGGTCCAAACAAACAGCCGAACCTTGGTCCGACGAAAAGAGGTGGTCTCGGTCTGGATCAAAGTGACCATGGTCCAGTTAATTTCTAGTGTAAACGCATTTGAATGGTTCGGACTTTCTGACCAATTACAGGAACTTCTGGTGGTTATACGAGTAGGAAAGCTCCTATGGAATAGCTCAG
Organism: Heterobranchus longifilis; assembly: GCA_028570985.1. Lineage (NCBI taxonomy): Eukaryota > Metazoa > Chordata > Actinopteri > Siluriformes > Clariidae > Heterobranchus > Heterobranchus longifilis. The sequence continues at coordinate 20,127 of JAOVVB010270422.1, read as the reverse complement.
AGGTTAATGTGTACGTAGTGAGTGTGTGGTCGAGTGAAGAGAGTGAGTGACGGTGGATGCGCTCATGAGAGCAGACAGCTGTTGGTGATCGGAGCATAGAAGAAATTAGCAGTTAAGTTGTTAAGTGGTAAATGTACAGTGTAGGTTTCAGTTTGTCGCTGAATAAACACTGTAGCCCGTTAAGACCCAAGTAAAGTTACCGTGTCTTACTTCTCAACAAAGCAACTAAACAAAATGCGTAGCATGGGGAGAGCAGCAGTCAGTTGGAAGCCCATCTAAAAACCAATCAATTACAATTATTGGGAGACACAGCTCACATAGGTGATGACAACAAGACATGTACAGTTCTGTACTGCGCTCGCATAATTGCAACGTGAAACCAAAACTAACTGGATAAAATGTATAGCCCTACAATGTAACTAAAATGTGAACCTTGGAAGTACAATTCGTGCACCAACTCAACCCATTGACTCAAAGTGGTGAGACGAATGCTCATGCATTTAGTTTTTCAAAGTGAATTTGCCAGGTCACACAGCCACATCAAGGTCATGCATCGCGGTTCATTACTGAAAAGCCCAGAAAATGAAATAACTCTAAATTCATCTTCATTACTCAAACTGAAGTCATATTCAGGAAAAGGCGAAAGCGTCAGGCAGACCAAACAATAAGGACATAATGACAATGGAAAACCAAAGTCGACTCAAAACCCTTAACATATCATAGGAGATATTTATTGAGTGAAGCCACAGTAATGGTTTAAAAAATAAACTGACTGTTCCTTATTTCTGGTCTTTCGTTTCCCATATTTATTTGTACTGCAAGGGCCAGCTAGACTGTGTGACCACTACTGCAAATTCGCTGTGACAAGATGCTGATTCAAACTCTACGGAGGGGGATGAAATGTGGCTTGGAGGGAAGTGCTTTATGCTCCATGCTGTCCATGGACAAAAAAAAAAGAAAGACAAATGCACTGTATCTGAGACATGTTGTATCCAAACTAGATTAGTCCTGTCCATGCAAGGATTCCAAGTCATTACAATGCGTTTGGGAGATCAGAGCCATTGTATTGCAGGGTTTAGAGAAGCGGTAAGCTCCTACAGGACATGCATGAATGAGACCTAGGGTTCAAAGCTACACAGAAAAACTGTCAGAGGGACGTCAGATGCTGCATGTCGAAAATTGCTCAGATTGCATATTTTCCCAGAACCACTTTTTGAAAATAGCTCTCTAGTGTGTCACGTTACGGTTGACCACCACGTCTCAGTGACAGCATGCCATTTGTTGCTGTTTATACTGGCTGGTTAACGAGCACAAGAGGAGCTCAGGAAATGTAAAAAAGATGACTTGTGGTGTGGGATGATGACGAAGAACAGACACAAGCGTCAGCCATAAAGCAGTCAAGGGTTGTCAAATGATAGCGTTCCACTTTTTACCTTAAATGTTTGTTTTTTTTCACAGATAAATGAAAAAGCAATCTGAGGATAGTGTTTGAATGGCTTTGTGAGAAACAAGACTACAGTCACAAGGCTGTATTTAAACTCTTAAAACTAAAGCTGCAGAGATTCATCGATTAATTGAGTAGTTAATTGAGTTACCTATCTTCTTCGTGCCTTGTAGCACATGAGGCCTTCCCAGAGTGTTTCCACATTTCCTGGTCAGCTGCTATGACCCACACCTTGTTCCATGATTTCCAGCCCTCCTCTTCTCTTTCTTTCTCAACTGTGCGCCTCCAGGTCGTCTTTGGTCTTTGGTCTTCTTCTTCCTGCTGGTGCCCAGGTCATTGCTATGTTGCAGGTGTTGTTTTGGTCTTGCCTTAATATGTGTCTGACCATCTTCCACTTCACTTCCTCACTCAGTGGCTTCATGTCGACTCAGTACCTCTTCAGTACTGACATGGTCTTGCCATTGAATTTGGAGGATTCTCTGTAGACATTTGTTACTGAGCACATCAAGTACTTTGTTGCCTCCCTTATTCATTTTCCATGTCTCACACCCATACAGCAAGACTGGCACCACCAGCGTTTTATACAGCCTCAGCTTTGTTCTTGTTGAGATGTTGTTAGAGCTCCAGGTCTACTTTAGTCTTGATTGTTATGGACTGGGTAATGAGAAGAACAGTTGGCCACAGCGAAAATGGTATTAGGTGCAAGCTCACATCAAAACTCGACTTTGCGGATGACATAGTGCTATACTCTCATGTACCAAAGAGCAGATTCAAGAGAAAACTGGATGACGAAACCAGACGAGTAGGACTCAACATCAGATCTGATCTTTTTAGCCAAACAAAACAAAAGTCAGATATTTAGCAGCACAGGTAAACAGGACGCAATCCTCACAAGATGGTGCCCTCCTACCAACAATTTAACACAACGTGATGTCAGCTTCACATTCTCTATAAGAATAAAACAAAAGAGAACGCAATAAAACAAAAGCATTTTGAGGTTACTCAAGTAATAATGAAGCATTATGAGCAGTTCAGACAGAGCACTTTGTTGATAAGACATAAAAGAGAATACACACACAGACGGTGCTCTTCTTTTTCCAAAATCCAATTAAAAAACTTTTGCAGAATATCCACCAGGTAGAATTAACTCAGAATATGGAAGAAATAAAGAAAGAAAGCATACCTTTATTAGTCCCTCGAGGGGAAATTCAGTTCCAAAAGGGCACTGCTTAATTTGTAAAGGAATGGAGCCATAGATCAAACTCATAAAATCATCATAGAATCATAAAAGTCACTTGAGGACCATGAAATTACTTTAATTTGTAGTTTTCAGTGAAGACAGTAAATCAAAAATAAAAAAGCGCTCGAGAGAGAGAGAGAAAAAGAACAGACAAAAGGGGAAGAGAAGGAGCCTGAGAGATCCAAGAAAAAACAGAGAAAGCTTTAATGTTGTGAAAGTATGCTGGCAGACATCTTTCTGTGGGTCTCTGAGTCTCCATGCAGGCTTGAACTCCCACAAGGGCATGATAACTCAATTCTACACCAGTATGCCCCGAGATTACCCATGTATCTGGGGATTGAGAGAAGAATTCCTCGATGTGCTGCTGCAGAAATGAAGCACCTGTGTGTCCACTTTTTGGTGCAGCACTCAATCCTTCTGTGACAGGATGGCAAAGGGTTTTCACAGCCAGGAAATTAATTAATTATAAGTAGGATATTATGCTGGAGGTAAAAGATGTAACTATGTAAATTTGTATAAATAATATAACATCGACATAGTTATATAATGTGTCTTGAAGAGAAGTTTTGGGCTGAGTTAATATGTTGCTCACAAAACCAAGACTTGATCAGAAATAATGACAGGATTTAATCAATGTGACTGTCGATAGTAGTGGATTTCCTTTTACAGATCCTACTGTGAAGGAGGACTCTTTCCACAATTTGCATCCATGTTTACAACCGGTAGATTGTCCCATGTGGCTTCGCTTTATACCGCTGTGATAATCATTCCAATGTGTCACAGAGCAGAAATTAGAATTGGGTGTGGGCCAGAGTCCATTTAGTCCACACGGTCGACTGAATGTTTCAGGACAAAAACTGCAACTCAGCAGCTAAACAAGGAAGAATTTGAAAACAATTAGAAAGTACTGTAAGAGCAGAAATTAGAGGAAAATAGCTGAAGAGCAGCAGTCAGTCTTTCACGGCTGCATTAGCATGCCCAATGGGTCAGACTGAGAAATTGGAGGAATAAAAAAAAGACGTGCAGAACGACTGAGAGTTTGGGAGTAGTTCGGGACTGAATCCAAAGACGGACCAGACAGATGTATAATTCAAAATTCACAATGTCTTCTTTGTGTTCATCTCACAGGAGAAACACATTTTGATCGTGAAATCATCATAGTGGATAAAATAGCCATTAAAACATTAAAACTGCACCATGCAGACATTAATATGAGTCTCATGTCCTGACCGTATTTACATTTGAATTGAAATGCAACAATGTCTGCACTAAGATCAGTCACAATCTTCATGTGACTGTTTACATCCTCTTCAACAGAGTGAAAAAAATGCATTTCCCCTCGAGAATTAATAAAGTATGTCATCTTCTTCATTGCAGGCCCATATTCTGTATATTGTTGTTCTTTTTTAATTACCATTTTCCTGTCAAAAACAATAATAATAAATTTTTCCCAAATTGTATTTTTCTTTAGGGAAGAAAGCCTCTGGAACAGAGTTGTATATTGAACCAATACTACTGATATATTTGAAGGTTTAGCAGCACTGTAGGGTGACACACCTCAACTCTTAATATACTACACTTAAATAAAGAATGAATGTTGGAAACCATTACTGAACAAATAAATAAATAAAAATGGGCAATGAGTGCCATCACTGATTTCACATGTGCTCAGAGAGAAACCTCTATGACTAATTGATATCCCATGTTTAATAAACGGCTACAGCACCAGCTTGGGTCCATACTCAGTCTGAGTATCCTAAAATAGAGCATGCAGTGGCTGATGGTTCATGGGGAGCGACAGGCCGTCAGGAACATCACACAGAAAATAGCAGACTATCTTCCTCTCCCTCTCTCTGTCCCTTGGCTGCCCCATCCATTAATGTCTCCCTCCTCCTCTTCAACACATTTTTGCCGCGTCTCTCTCGCACATGCCCTGTCTCTCTTCAGTTCTCGCCCTCTGTGCCTCGCTGTGCTGGGAGCGCCCACGGTGATGATGGGACCGCTGCTGGAAAATGCAGTGGTCCTTTATAGCAGCACGTACAAGGGGGGATTTCTGCTGGGACTCAACCTATTCAGGAAACAGACTGGGCCGCTCTGCCTTCAGGAGCCTTTGTGAATATTTCAGGACGTGATGAGATGACGCAGCAGATAGCCCTATATCTGTTTCCTTTGTTGAAAGTGGCCTTTTGCCCATTCCACATCTGAATGATTTCATTTCTCTCATCCATCTAAAAGACTTTGGCAGCAGTTTATATTTCAGTGGATATCTGGTTATGCTTGTTTTGATTAGGATTCCTAAAAGCCGTATTTACTCTACTAAGTACACAAACAACCAACATGAGAAAGTTCTCAAGAGTACTGAACCTGTCATAAGGCTTTGAGCTGTTCCAGGTTGCATATTGATCTTTTTGTTGAGCTTTACCTAAGAAAGATTCACAAAACATCTAGAATTGAGTTGGTGATTTTGCATTGTGTGTAAAATTATGTACATAACAGACTGTATAATAAAAGATGTCGCTTCGGGGTCTGAAAAGTGAAGCCAATGCGGAAACCTTAAATCTGTATTTTTTCTAATGACCAGCAGGGGGCGACTCCACTGGTTGTAAAAAGAAGTCAGATTGTATAGAAGTCTATGGGAAAATGAGCCTACTTCTCACTTGATTTATTACCTCAGTAAACATTTTGTTTTTGGGGTGTTGCCTGTGTTTTCATTTTAGAACTTTGACCCTTTCACAGTGTGTTTTCAGTTTATGACAGTTAATTGTAACATTTTGGTTGCCTACAAATGTCTTGTTCAGCTTTCGGTTGCACCTTGCTAACCAAGCTAGCTAGCGCTAACATCAGCTGGTAACTTAAGGGAAACTGCAGATTTTCAACCAGCTCTGTGTCACTGCAGCAAGCAGCTCAAGCGTCCAGAGCTCACCCTCTGGCAAGAATGTGAAAATAGTTAGCTTAGCACCATTGAAACGACAGCAGCTTAGTGCTACTCCCTAGCTCCGCCCTCTCATCCAAATATGGTCACACCCGGTCGCTTCTGATTGCAAAAAACCAAGATGGCGATGACCAAAATGCCAAAATTGAGGCTTGAAAATGGTAGTCCACAAACCAATGGGTGATGTCACGATGGCTACGTCCATTATTTTTACAGTCTATGGTACATAAACAAACAGTATGGTTTTGAATGAAATACTCTGTTCAGTTTAATTAAAGTAACAAAACTACATAAGAAATAAAGAAGAAAATAATCAAATGCAGATGCTTTCTGAAACAGGTCTAACAAAGGCTTTCACTAGTCTTTGTTTTTTTTTTACTGGTAGGCTACAGTAGCTGGAAGTCAAGTAATGCAATGTTCTGGCTGACTGATTTTACATGCCAGTTTATATTCTGAGACCATACAAAGGAGCCATAAATACAAACTATGGTCAGCAACTGAAACAAATACCCAAATTATATTGAACTTGTTTTGAAGTCCTAAACTATAGTTTGCATGTTTAAATGTAAAATATAAATTGACCTTAAAATGTGCTGGAAATGTAGATTTGATGTCGTTCAGGAAAAAACACACTGAAAGCATGTTTCAGTTAATTAAAATTAGGTGAATTTCTTCACCGTGAGTTTCTCATTTGCTGTAATACTTCTGGGTGAATCAATTATCCCTTGTGAAAGCTTAATGATTCGGGGAAAACAGACAAGCCAGCAAATCTATACGTGTCTCCAGTAAAACAACCCGATGCTGTAGGACACTGGTGCTGTGGGACATTCCTTTCCAGGACTGAGATCTTACATAACATGCCACTATCGATTCACAGACACACTGGCTATAAAAAGATCGGGGTATAAGCAATATTCTCAGCGAGAAATGAAGCAAGGGACAATGTGAAATATTCCAAGCCTCATGCTGAATTTCACATTTGTTTTTCATGCTTTGTTTCAGGGATTTTTCATTCTTTCTCTCCGCTTCCATCCTCTCACAGCAGGCAAAGTCAGGGTCACTGTGCTGGCTGTCGCTGGCACCCTGCCTGTCAGGTTCACTTACGCCTGATGAACGGTAGGCTGAAGCAAAGCCAGCTCAAGTCACTTTCTATCACTGTGGTTGCACTTGCCTCATTTTACCCCACAGTGAAGACATTCAGGGGTCGAAAGACCTGTTCAATCATCTGTGTTTGGAATATCTTCACTATTACCCTGCTTCTGCATGTTCTATTCTTCAGAATGAGAGATGTGACGTCACAGCATCTTTCATATACAGTTTCAAAATTTAAAGGAATGGTTCAACATTTTTGGGAAATACACATATTTGATTATTTAGATGAGAAGATCGATACTACTGTCACGTCTGTATGTGAAGCTAGAGCAGGGCATAGTTAGCTTAGCTTAGCATAAAGACTGGAAACTGGGGGGAACAGTTTTTGGCACTTCTGCGTTGGCTTCATTTTTCAGGCCCGGAGGTTGAACCTTAGTGACGACAGTACTCCAGGATAGCTTTTTCCCTGTTTTCCCTCTTTGTGCTATGCTAACCGCTTATTAACCATGCGGACATGAGAGTGGTGTCAATCTTCTCATCTAACTCTCAACAACAGAGCGAATAAGCGTATTTCCCAAATTGTCAAAGTATTCCTTAAAGTTATACAACATCTACCCGTTTGACCTTTTTGTTTTTCTATAAATGTGTTTCCATTATGCATGCCTTCCACACCGTCCATCTCCATATCCAGACCAGGAGCGGTGGTGTGTATCCCCATGTGAGAGGCAGGTGGGTGAGGGCAGGGGGCACTAGCTAAGCCCACCAGGCCCAATCCATCACACAGTGACAGGAGCCATTAGAGCATGGAGGAGCATCTGTGGAGCCCCAGGTAACAACGTATCGGCTGGGCTGCGTTTCCTTTTACCTCATCTAATACACAGCAAGGGTATGTATGGATGTCATATTTCGTATGCAAGGTCTATAGCTCACATGCAAACACACGCAAACAAACCTCATGCACTGCACACATAGATATGTTCGGAGGGACTTCCCATCCCCCTCTCTGAGGTCAGACCTCGCCGGCCTCTCCACACCTGAGCTCTGAGCCCAGGTAAACTCTGTCAGCTCTGTCACCCTCCACACACACACACACACACACACACACACACACACACACTCCGTAAGCAGCGACCTTGCACTAATAGCCAAAGTGTGAACAGAAAATGGGAGGTGTGAAAAGATAAAGTGTGTAAGCTTGACATTCACTAAGGGCCAGCTGGGTCTCGTCCCAGATTTAGAAATCATTTTCCAGTGGCTGCGTCGCCGCCGGACGTCTGTCGTGAACAAAAGCGAACGTCTCAAGTTGCTCTGAAGACATATCTGAGCCCCTGTGTACTCAGAGGAGGTCCTGATGGATGTGCAGCATTGACATGACATCACCAAGATAATTCCTCTTTATCCAGTTTACACTTTCAAAGCATCGGATTTCTGTATTGTGTTTTCAAAGGGTTGTTCTGGTCATGGTCATGTTAGGAGTGTCAGCCCCTCGGGGACTGTGGCTCATATTGTACCTGTATGTTCACAAGCAGTATTGTCTCTGCAGTGTGAAAAGAACTCCTGAACACTTTCTCTCTCTGGTTAAAAATGTGGTCAGGGAGTGTAGCATTATGTGGGAAAGACTGTCAAACAAAAGAAGGATGGATCCTCAAGACTAAACACGTCGAAAGAAAATGAGTCAAATTGTAGTGAAGATGTTTACATTGAATTATAGGAACAAACAGGTCTTGTTTTTCTCATAGACTGTAAAAACACTCTGGACGTAGCAGCAGTGACGTCACCCATCGTTTATCTGCATGTAAAGCAGAGCCGCTTGAAAATCTGCAAACTTTCCCATAAGTTACCAGCTAACGCTAGCACCAGCTAGCTAGCTCGGTTAGCAAGGTGCTACCAGACATTTTTTAACAAAAATGTTACAATTAACTTTCATGAACTGAAAACACACTGTGATAAGCTCAAAGTTCTGTTTAATGTATGGGCCTTGGATACGCATTGCTAAGCCTCTGTTTTGATTGACAGGTCGCTGTGTAGCCCCGCCCTAAAGCATACCCTGCTTTATCGTCTATTTTACTCTAAATGGGACCATAATTTACTAAATGAACATCATGCTGTATTGTACTTGAAACTTGCGATTGAGACCATAAACGCGTTAGGAAAATATTTACAGAGCTAATAAATCAAGTGAGAAGTTCATTCCCCCATAGACGTCTATGGAGTCACCCTCTGAAAGAATGCAGGCACTTCTGCATTGGCTTCACTTTCCAGACCCAGAAGCTCCGTGCATCTTTTTTACACAGTCTATGTTTTTTTTTCCTATCGCTGGAGCCTGCGTTCAGACAATTACAATGTCTTCAATTGTCTAAACATTTATTTTGGTCAACTAACAATGAAGGAACACCTCAGGACAGACGATTTTTTGCTTTATGCAGTGGAATAAACACCGTGAGATCACATTAAAAAGCATTCCTTCCGAAACTAAATTAGGAGCTCTAATTGCGTTTCAGTATCTCTTATTGAAAATGAGCCTATTAACTAATGCTGTGCAGGAAACAGTCTCGTAAAAAGCACGTTTTTCCACATAAATTGTGGTCATGCCGCACACACTCGCGATTGCCAACTATGTTACATTTGAATGCTGTAAAGTCATTGCCTGGGAGAAGCTCGATACATAAGAACACATGGCCATAAATGCTTTAATCAGGCACGAAGGCAACTGGAGAATATCACCACTGTAAAGGTCAGCTTGAGTAAACAATTTAATGACAAGGTTTTTTTCCACTTTTGAAGACAGCACGTGTCTTGTAAAGAAGTAATTAGAGCACACTGTAAGCTGCAGACTTACACTGGCATCAGTTATCAGCACTGTAAGTATTGGTGGGTTCAACACTAAACATAATGATGACAGGGAGGGAAAGGAAGGCGGTAAATGCTTGTTGAATCATATATAGGAGATTATGGATCATAAAAACTTAAATTGCAACTTAATGGAGGCATATTCTCTAAGAAAGAGGTGTTTGATATTTATATATTCACATGTTTTTCAGCCATTTGAGGATGCAAAGGTTGCACCAGATAAAAGCTTTCCCCGGAGTTTGAATGCCAGAGCTTTGACTCCAGCGTCACCGTTAATCCAACGTGTGCTGATTCAATTACTGTCTCAGCACTATTGTTTCCCTCTCACAGTCTCTCTTTTCTCTTTAATTTTTCCAGCCATAAGTTCCTGAACCGCTAACACGAACACGAGCAGAAGCAGTCGTAAACTTGTACATGCACTGTTTTATGTTTAATATTCACAGAATCTATTTGGGGGAATATAAAGTTTGCATGTGGTTGTGTAATCCTTTTTTAGGATTCTGTATTGCCCAGGGACAATTTCATTTGTTGAATGGAAGGATTCATGTAAGCTCTGAAGCTGACATCACACAGACAAAAGCCGGCAAGAAGAAACACATCCACAGTACACAAACTAGGCCCTGATTATATTCAAACTGACAATATATCCTGACTAGATTTAAATATAGCATGCTTTAAAGGGCCCATATTGCAAAAAATTAGATGTCTTTTTGGATTATAAAGCAGGCCTATAGGTGCTATATAAATACTGTGGAAGTATCAAAACTCCACACAGCCTGTATTCAGAAACTGTGACTAACTTTAAACGAGCTGTCAGGATTTCTGTACAATTGTGATGTCACAACTATATATATATATATATATAGGTAGAAAGTGCCACTACCGTGCTGCAGTGGCGGTGCTGAGACGGCGAGAACGCAGATGCAGAACACCCGGAAACATTGCAGACTGGACGCTATAATGGAGCGTTTCAGACAGAGTGAATACAGGTATATTCAGACAGTGTTTTTTTTAAACATTAAAGCATAAACATGTTTAGTAGAAACCCCAAATACAAGTATGAACCTGAGAATGAGCACAATATGGGACCTTTAATGTCAGATGTTTATTTTTACATATGGTTAACTGTAGCGCATGGTTCTCCTGTTATGGAGGTCTGTTATGCAACATATAACCAATAAATCAAGATAATATCCATGCATTACCTCTTCCCTCTGATTTGTATGCAGATAGTCTACAGTTAAAGTCTTCATGAAGTGAGTTATGAACCTACATGGAATTACAGTGAAGCTCCCAGTCTCGCCTGACTGCAACCTTCAAACCGCACACAGAAGCCGTAATGACACAATGAGAGATTTGCAGCAGATATAAAACTCTAATGTAATTGACTGTGCGCCACTATCAGATAAGCAGGCCCATTTCACCATTTCCAAACGTTAAATGTCAAATGACTGCAGCTGAGTGGAGAGCTCGGTGATAAAATGCAGCGCCGGCCCACTGTGGCCCGTCAGTCACGCGCAACGAGCCGAGCTCTTTAGTCTGACTGAAGAATAGGTTTTATGTACTCAAACAAGGAAAAAGCTGGGACATGGTGACAGCTCTTTTTTCTTGCTTTTATGCATTTCCCTCTTATCAAAGAACAGTAAAGTTAAAATGCTGCTCCCATTCATACCCTTCAGTTTGGGTGACCAAGTTTTCAGCACCTGATAGATCTCAAGCCCAAACTTGAGGGAGGAAACGGTATTTATTTTCACTGTGATCGTTTTCAGCTCTGTACCCAACTAATGTTCATGCAGGCGGTTGAAGGCTCAACTCGCCCTGAGGAATAACTCCCTTTACTCGTCATCAGTCAAAGTGACTGCCTCCCTCCACAGAGACAAAGGGAGACGAATGTGCACGCTGCCGTAGTGGACTGTTTGCCATGAGGAGAACAGATCAGGTCACACAATACTCATACATAGGAAGCTATGATCACAGAGCGCCGGTACATTACAGCTACAAGGAGACAAGAAACCTCCCAAGTGAACATGATTGACGTGCTGATGACCATCTGTGCTTCCTTTTATGTTGTCTGTGGTGCGACTAAATGACACGCTATGGATAATGACAATAGTCAGCTCAAAGCTGCACGTTGGGAATATGGAGCCATATATGGCAGCCTCCCTTCCAATAAAATATGGTGCTTTACAGTCTTCTCTCAACAGAATGAAAAACAGTTAGTTGTTTTGCAGAGTGTTTCCAAAAGTGCCTGACAACCCACGCAGTTCCTTATTTGTCTCGTCAATGCAAAGTAACCTGCTGTGAGTTTTCCTCTGTGCTGCTGCTGCAAAAAAACATTTCTCTTTTCAGACTCTGTCAAGTGTGATACTTTGAATTTGTCATTACACTTGTGTGTAGCTTAAAACTTGTTGAATATGATATTGGTGATTTTTTCTTTGAGATTTAAGAATGCATTATAGAGTCTGGGTTGTTGCAGTATGCAGCGTTGAAAACATACCTGCAGCCTTCGACGTATGTCATCATTTTGTCAAAGTAAAACTGCCTCATTCAGGGGTTTTGTCGAGGTTCATTCAGTATTTCACCTTCGTCAATAATATTTTACTATCAGAGCCTTAACCAATACAATTAAAAGAGAGCACATCACACATGTTTTAGCAGCTTCACACTGGCTCAATTTTAAAATCTTATAACTAGTTTAAGGATCTTAATAGTTTAACCAATCTATACTTTTTTAAGGGTCATCAAACACCAAAACATGAAATATACCAAACCGATTGTCATTTTTTACTTAGGTTTATTATTCAGTTATTATTTGTATGGTCACCACTCCACATCAATAATATTCTTACACAGAAACTGTCAGTGCAAACACCCTGATCAACATTAGAGCACTCTGTAATTCAGAAGCTACACTGGATGTGCCGCGCTGCAGAACACATCTGCCCCTGGATGTGTTTGCCAAGTTAGTTAACCACGATGGCAAGCCATGAAAGAAATCTGCAGGGCTTGTGCCACGCCAGTGGTGTAACTATCTCCCAGTCTGTTTTTTTTCTTAAAGACAATTGGATCAGCAGGCTTTGTGGATTTTCAATCAAAAAGTTGAAAAACTGTCAGCTATGAGGCATCATCTCCCTCAGCCCCCTTTTGGCCCTGTTTCCTCTCTAGTCTAGCCATGCCTGACAAGCCATTAGAAGGCCTGTCTGCCTGCAGCAATGGATGGGCCATACTCCAGAGGACACAGGGAGTCAGATAAGGCTTAAATCATGAGAGGACAGCGTGGAGAAGACGGCAGCAGAGGCCCTTACTCTTCATTTCCACACTATGCTGAGCAATGAAAGGGAGGGGGTAGATTTCTCTCTTCAATTAAACCGCTCTCGCTCTTTGTTTCTATATCTGCGTCTCTTAGTTTAGCCTCTATTCTTGCTGACCCCTACCCCTCCTTACCACACGGCATTTCTTTAAGTGTTGTTCTTTGCTAAGGCGTGCCAGATAGCCACTCTCTGATTGGCTGCTCTGGAGCCCCTTTGTCACATTTGTGCAACACGTCTTGTTGAATTTGTTATGATGGGTAGAGAGTTGTGGATGTCACATTGACTAGACAGCAAACAGTAAATACTTCTGACAGGAGCTGTTGGGGGAAAAAAGGCTACTTAATGGCTGGATGCTTCAAAAGCGACAGCAAAATATAAAATGGCCATCACTTTTTGTTATCTCAGCTGTTTCTTTTGAAAAATGCTTTCATTTTCTTCTCTTTCTATTGTTTTGTGCAATGTGAATATACAAGCAAACGTAGGCACACACACACACACACACACACACACACACACACACACACACACACACACAAAGTATACACAAAAGGAGGAAAACACAGAAACACAATGTGATTTGTTCCAATGCTAATGTGTAACATGTGGCAAACAGCTCCCTACTCATCATTATGTTTTATTAAGATATAATCTGATAAACTAATGGGTCAATGAGCAATTAGCTGTTCATTCTCACATTACGTTTGGTTTAATTGACTTCTTCTTGACTTATTTAATTGGTTCTTAATTTAGATGTTTAGAATGTCGATATGTCTTCAAGGAGAAAACAATGAAAGCAAAATGAAAAGCAAACAAAACACATACGTAGTGCGCACACACACCTATATATATATATATATATATATATATATATATATATATATACTGTATATATATATCAACTTTCCAATACAGTTTGCCAGATCCTCGTGAGTCAGGGAGCGGGGGAAGGAAATAAGATACATGTGAAGAAGCAGCACCACGGGGCGAGAACAAACTGTTTACCTTGTAGAGGAGCATGATGACCTGTCGCAGTTTGAGCTTGTGGAAAACGCAGACGTCGTACAGCGCCGATACAGCCAGGACGGTCACTCCGAGCTCCTTCCACAGCATGCTGCACGCAGCGCAGCCCAGGCTGCCCAGGAACCAGGCCAAGAGCCGCCAGGGCCCAGCGTGGCCCCGCAGCTTGCAGTGACGCATGTAGCACAGCAGGGACAGCAAGAAGAACAGGGCGGCGCCTTCATCGGCCCGGCCCACGACGCCCGCCACCGCCTCGGTGTGGATGGGGTGAGAGGCGAAGAGCAGGCCGGCCAGCAGGCTCCACAGGCCTCCTCCGAGCAGCAGGCGAGCCAGGGAGGTAAACAGGCCTGTCACGGCCCCGTGGAGGGCCACGTTAACCAGGTGGTAACCCCAGGGCTCCAGCCCACCCACAGCATAGTTGAGGCGGAAGGAGAGGGTGCAGAGGGGCCGGTAAGACTTATGGCTGCCACTGTGTGTGAGTAAGGTGCCCCAGAAGTCATCGTAGAAGATATTTGTCCAGGGGGTCTCTGGAAGCAGGTCCTGATTAGTCTTGATTGCACGGCTGCAAAGAGAAGGCAAAGGGTTAGGAAAGGACTGAAAAAAAATCACATGATGGAAAGATCTAATCAATATTTGATACTGTACTGAACGCTGACATTTTTGTCAATTCAATTAATGTCAGACTGCTTCAGACACATTCTCGCTCCAAAAACTCGTCAAATACGGCAGCTTGTTCAGGACCGCTTGGCTTGGGACCCTTTGGTTTCACTTTTCGTACAGGGTAGTCCCATTGTAGAATTCAAATAAAACTGGTTAGGTTTAATATTATGTATTATATAAATGTTCTGATTCTGCACTTTTGCTTTTCACTTTGACACCAAATCCTCCGCCACCTTCTTGTCGGTCTCGTCATGTAATAAGTGAAATCTGACTCCTGCTACTTTGTGCTGCGACCAAGTCTCTGCTGCTGCTGTACGCACACTTTCACTGGGGCGCTGATACGCAAAATCAAACTAAATTGGGTTTTATTTTTAAAAAAAGCAGAATTATGGTGGGGGCTGTGGGTATGTGATGTAATTGGTGTAAGCCCAAATGACATGTAACACCAACTATCTTGGCAAGCCTACTTTGTTGCTAGGGCTGTACTACGACTTCTTACAGCCCCGCGGTCGAGCAGTGGCTCTGAGATCTCAGTGCGTCTCACACAGATGTTGAAAGGGGTGTGCGTCGGTATCTGATGCTGAGGGCCACTGACCAAGCTGCCATATTTGACAAATAGGGAGTGAGAATGGGTTGCCACATCCAATAAAAGTGCTGCGTCTGAACACAGTGTTTATAGTATACAATATTTATACTGGCAATGCACTGCAGAATCTCTGAGGAGGATGTACAGCTATTCTTTACCAGTGCGGACTAAGCAGAAAATATAGGTTGCTATGAAACTTTTGCATTTGCTTACAGTTTTACCCCAAGAGTGCGGTCATGTGGCATTCACAAACACAAAATCAGAGGGCGAGCTTTAAGCCCTGGGCAGCTTTGCCACCACAGCCACAGCTCTTACAGCTGTAGACTCGGGGATTAAGCAAGAGCACCACACCCTTAACCACAAACAAATACGGGCACGCAATACAGGGGAACGCCATGTTGGCAAAATGCATCTTGAAGAGAAGCCGACCTGTGGTGACAATCGAGATGGCCGCTCAGTTTGTCTGAGGACAACGCAGCAAAACAGAAATGTCCATGTTTAAAAACAACAAATGTGTACAGCTTTTCTTGGCAGGCATGGTCACTAAATAAAGGGTCAGTTTGACCTCCTCTCTGTCAGTGATCAACCTGCGTGACCTAACCTACTGCTGCTACATCAGCCACAAGCTGTGTGTGTCAGTGTCTGAGGGGGACGGTCAGCAGGGGTCAAGGGAGCGGAAAAAGAGAAGGCATGTCTCTCCCTACAGGAGGCCTGAAATGTGAAATGTTTTTTCTATCGTTTCTGCTACATTCTGAGAATAGACTGTAAAAAATAATGGACGGAGCCACCGTGACTTCACCCATTTGTTTGTGGACTACCATTTTGAAGCCTTTGAGTTTGGCATTTTGGATGTTGCCATCTTGGTTTTCGCAATTAGAAGCGACCAGATGTGACCATATTTGGAGGAAAGGGTGGAGCTGAGGAGAAGCGCTAAGCCACTGTTATTTCAATGGCGCTGCACTAAGATGGAAACTGCTGATTTGCAGATTTTGCCGGCGAGTGAAACAGAGCCAGTTGAAAATCATCAGTTTCCCTTAAGTTGGTTAGCTAGCTTGACATTTTTAGGCGACCAAAATATTACAATTAGGCATTACAACTGTCATGAACTGAAAACATAATGTGAAAGGGCCAAAGTCATAAAACAAAACCACAGACAACACACAAAACAAGCTCACCTCTATTTAAATAGGCCCCTACACAGGGCCGGGGTTAGCATTGCTAAGCCTCTATCCAGTCGCTACCACAGAAACCTGTCAATCACAAGGTAGCCACACCCTAAAGCATACCCTTTATCATCAATTTTCCTCTAAATGGGACTATAATTTACTAAATCAACATCATGCTGTATTGAAGAATACTTGAAACTAGCGATTGAGACCATAAACTCATTCGGAAAGAAGGGAAGTAGGGTCATTTTCATATAGACTCCTATACAATCAGACTTCTTTTTGGAACCAGTGGAGTCGCCCCCTGATGGCCATTAGAAAGAATGCAGGTTTAAGGTGCTTAAGGAGGTTTAAGGAGGTATTTGACAGGGCAACAGGCCTCTGCTGCTTTCAACTTGGAGATGGTGCTAACGATTTGAAGGCAACAGAATGAGCCTCTGCAGAAAAAAGGCAGTTGGCAATAGCACACCAGAGGTGTTGTAATTAAAGGCGTGATAGATGGAACATGACACGTGATAACAAGCCAAGTGCACCAGGTTGTAATGTGTCCTCACGGCAGTCACAATTAACACACTCAATCAGTTCAAAGAGAGACGGGCGGGGAAAAGATGGGAGGGAGCCACAGACAGCAATTATTATTTTTATCTGTGTATAAAATAAACATAAACGTGAGGGAAAATGAATTAACCAAAAAAAAAGAGTAATGAACTGCTCCCACAGCTGTTCAGAAGCTCTGAAGCATAACACTTTATCTTGGCAACTGACACCTCTCAATACCAGAAAGCTCATGGGTTTTGAGTTTTGGTGAGCAGCAATCATCAGATCACAAAATGAAGCGGCTCTCTTTGAGGAGGGCGAGCAGAAATAGCCCATCTTATGATTGATCTAAGGGAAATAAATACTACCTGGCCTCAGGATGTTGGAAAGAGCATAGAAATAATCAGCTGGGATATAATAGAAATGCCTTGGATGTTAGCACACAGATGATTAGGTTTCTCTAGCTTCAGACTGACGGAGGCTCCAGTCCTCCACCAGCCGGCTTAAGAGTCGGTAGCCTAACTCTCCACTTCATGACTCAGAAATGCCAGTTTATTTTCTCTGGCCCATTTGTCAAGTGAGATCTTCATTCCGCCGCAAGATGCTCACATAAGAGGCATTATGGTTCAATTACATCTTAAAGCCGTTTTGGAGACAAGTGTGCTCTTTTTCCACTGCACAGTGCGGTGCAAAGCGAGGCCAGATACATTATATATTGCCTCAAAACCACACCAGATTTTTTCTGGCAGCAAAGCAGAGACAAAAGCCAGTGCCACTCACTCAGTCGCCCACGGCGTTTACAGCTTTGGCTTCCTGAGTCGCCATGCATGAGGTTCTCAGATGGATTCCTGCTTATTAGGGCTGCTCGATTATGGCAAAATCATAATCCTGATTATTTGGGTCAATACTGAGAGCATGATGTTTTAACACGATTACTCAGTGATTATGGAAACATCATGCCTTTATTGAATTTAAAATAAAAATGTCTTTTTAACAGTGGATTTTCTTGAACTTTAAATGTATTTCAACTGAAAAACAAAAACATTGTGCAGCCCTTTATGTCGCAGAGGCAGGCGAGCACCTAACGCTCTGTGGTTGACAAGCAGAGAATTGAGGAATGAGAGAAAGAAGGGGGGGGGGGGGGGCAACAACTCCTCAGAGCGGATGAATGGGAAACACCCACAGCTGAATTAACACATTTGCATCATAGTCCAACTAGTCATGGGCAGTCTTCCCAATCTATGGCAAATCACTAATCCGCTGCAGGTCTTCATCGTCATCAGACCTTACTCCTCTACCAGCTAAGAGGCCAGCTGGAGAGGTAGATTGAGTTTCTGCGGCTGTCCGAGCCCATTCCTCAGTAGAGCTGGAGGCAGGGAGGACCTCTCTGTGCACTGTAAACCTTTTCCAGCCAGGAGCACATTCCTCCCCCGACTGCGCGCCTATACGCCGACTCCCAGAGGAACGAGAGGATCATGTGGCCACTAACAAGAGAAGCCTCTGAAAAACTTTTCAACCTACCCATTACCCTGTCTCGATCATCTACCTCTTGCTGCCAATTCCTCCACAACTTGTCTGGATCTCAATCTGTCACAATTAGACCTTTCACACCAAGAGCTCTGGTTCTTCAACCGGTTCCGTTCAGGATTCTTGTAACCTCGGTGCTATCTAATGTACCAGCCCGCGTTTACACCAGTTTTGAGTAGCAAGACGGCAGAACGCATTGATTATCTGTGAGCTTTTGTTCTGTTATTACAGATTTTATCCAAAAAAACAAGCATGGTGGACCAACTATTAATGATAAGAATAGAAGACTATTACATGCAAGTCTCCATCTTCTCTTTCCAACCTGTAGAATATGGCACGCCCACTTCGGTTTACAAGAAAAACCTGCTATTTTTTGGTTCCAGCTGGAAACCAACTCTTTGGGTTCCGTACCAATTTAGTTTTGGTCTAAATGCTCCGAACGATTCAGAATTAGGTGTACCAGAATGGA
This sequence comes from Heterobranchus longifilis, assembly GCA_028570985.1. Classification (NCBI taxonomy): domain Eukaryota; kingdom Metazoa; phylum Chordata; class Actinopteri; order Siluriformes; family Clariidae; genus Heterobranchus; species Heterobranchus longifilis. The sequence goes on along the minus strand of JAOVVB010270422.1, from coordinate 1,296 downwards.
ACCCGTTCTATGTTGGTGTAAAGGATCTAAAAGTGGACTGACACAGGGGAAGTCAGAAAATAAAGTTGTATCCTTGTTTAGAATTATATAAGTAAAGGCTTGTTTACTTATGTAAATGCAGAATGGAATACGCAAGAGGGATAATGCTATTGTGTAAGCTTCTTGTGCCTGTTCTTATACTGTACACAATACCACTAACTGGAATAACTGCAGTGAACCCAGAGACCCTACAAGTGTTAACAGCATTTTCTCAACTGAATATTTTTGGAAAAGTGTGACTCCACCAAAAAACAAAGACGTGTGATCCCGCTGAATGGAGAAAAAGCAACACGGTGTCTGTTGTTCATATCAAAGGCCTGACTAACCCTTGTCACAGCTCCACACAAAAAAGATTTTCACTCCAACACCACTTCAGAAACCAAAGACGGGACACTGAAAATAGCCAATTTCTTCTTCTACTTCTTCTGTAAGTTATTCTTTGTTCGGGATCAAATTATTGTGTTTTTTTTCCAAGACAAAAATTGCTTTGCCTTGCCCCAAAAACAGCCTTGCTTTTATTACTCTGCTATGTAATTTAGTATTTGCATAAATGAGACTCTAACGAAGGACAATTGCTTATGCAGGGCTGTAGACCATGTAATTATAAACCCAGAGTAAAACAATTTCCTATGTGGGCGTTCCCTGAACCCTTTTTGCTGAGTTCAAAAGCATTTCCATGAAAAATGTTCCTGCTATCTCCTCATCTCCTTAGCTGAGAAATAATCATGTGAGAGCTAACCTCTTTACCCCTGGAACAGTTTCACTTCTAATGCGAAAGCACCAGCAGGGTGGAGACAAATGCAATAACTACAGGATCCCATGGAAAAAGGCTATCAAAAATTGAAGATTGATTGTCTAAGTCTAAGCAGTGGGCGCGCACACAGGAGATGAGACTGGATATTAGCAAGGAGATTGAAAACCAAGGACATGTCATCAGGATTTTCCCTTTACAACTTCTCAATGAATTTGAGATGAAGCTGTGAGTGAAATGGAGCCATATGACCAGAATAAAACCTTTTTTTTTTTTTTTTTTAAATCCTCCAAAGCCTAAAGGAAAAGTACATGAAAATAGGCAAACCATTTCGCAAATCACACAGGGGGAAAAATAATCAGATGTATTTGGAAGTGACAGCCTGGACCCCCATCTGGCCCCCCTAACTGTGGCAAATATTTTCAATCTTGGTGGACATTGCTGTCTTTTAAAGGCCGTAGCAGGCTCTGTTTTAAAGCTAGAGTGATATTTATATCATAAATACA
>JAOVVB010270405.1:0-18202 GCA_028570985.1 Heterobranchus longifilis | reverse complement strand
AGTATTATTATTATTAGTAGTAGTAGTATTATTGCTGATTATTATTATTATTATTATTATTATTATTAGTAGTAGTAGTAGTATTGCTATGATTATTATTATTATTAGTAGTAGTAGTAGTAGTAGTAGTAGTATTGCTATGATTAGTATTATTATTATTATTAGTAGTAGTAGTAGTAGCAGTAGTAGTATTGCTATGATTAGTATTATTATTATCAGTAGTAGTATTTTTAAGGAAGCGGGATAGACATATAATCATTGGTGCAGGGAGAAGGGGTGGGATTTTGAAAGTTTTTCATTGTCTGTTGTTGTTGCTTGTTTGTTTGTTTTTTCATGTTCAAAATAAACTTTCAAATAAAAAAACTATTTATTTTCATGTACACCAAAACATTGGTGTACATGAACTGTAAGTGGGGTCTCCTCCCTTCAGGACTCCTTGTTCAGTCTTCAAAAAAACAGTTGGAATTTTGCCCTTGAGCACTCAACCACAGTTTTTTTCTATGATCAGCTTCCTAAGAACGCTGCAAGTTTCAACTTGACCAAAAAAAACATTTTGGAATCTCAAGGCAAAAAGAACAGACTGTTCTACTCAATATGACCAGCTCATTTACACAAAATCACTCATCATTCCTTCAGGTTGCCACATACAGTACAGCCAGGAATGTTGTGACAAAAGCCGTATTTGCACTGGGGACTATAGGCATGGGACAATATTAAAATGTAATGTCACCATTATCCTGGCCAAAGTAATTGCAATTTGTGATATTATCACAATAATCATCAAAATATGCTTAAAACTCTTAAAATGGCACTAAAACCTACTGGAAACAATTTACCTTACATCCTTTTTTTTGTGAAAAACAAAGAATCTTTAAGGTCCCCCTTTTTAAAGGATTAAAAAAAAGCAACATCATGTGAGTCTGTTCTTTCTTACATGATAATTCCCGTACGCCAATTCAGCCTACACAATTCTCGACCAGGAAAGTGGTCGAATAAAGGCACAGAGAAAACAAAAAACCTTGCAGAAAAAAAAGAAGAAAAAAAAAAAAGATAGTAGGTATGGTAGATAATTTGTGGTGGATTTTTACGAACATGGCAGATTCACAATGGTTTAAGATCACAGACGACCTCTGAAATTATTACAAATTACTAGAGGTCATTTTTTACTTGAGAAGTTACAGACATGGCAGATTCACCACAGACGACCTCTGCAATTATTACAAAATTACCAGAGGTCTCCCCGGTAACACTAGTCATGCGAATAGGGCTTATGTTTTTATTTGGAGCACATTTGTATTGAAATGACACTGAGATGGATAAGATGACTTGGCTCCCCAGGCTATGCATTTATTTATTTTGCACGTGATTAACTGAATCCAGTGAGCATCAAAACAGTCAACAAGCCTATCAGGCCAACATCAGGCTTCTTGACTGCACCAAAGCATCTCTCTTCAAAGCCGTATGTCACGGCTCAAGCCTCGAGAGTAGAAGAGAGGTGGAGAGGGAGAACAAAGCTGAAAAGCCTCAAGGTATCTATCCTGCATTTTGGGCTTATTTGCATATCCCTGTTTTTTAATACTTCTGGGGATGTAAGCAATCCTTTCTAACTTTAAATATTGGAAATGACAGTCCTGTCACCATCCTCCTCACTGTGCATCGCCTTCAGCAGTTCTGAGGAAGATACACCAATGTTGGATAATGTGAGAAGAAACACACTCAGTGGTGGAAGGATGAAAAAGGTGTGAACAACCCATGATCACACCATCTATGCCACTGATGGGATGGACAACTTGACAGGTAAATTGCTCCGTATCTCAAGAAAGCACCCAGAGTTTTTGAAGCCTAAATTGTTGATGAGTCAAAGAAAATCACTTTTTTTTTCTCCACTTCAGGCTGATAATTGCAAATCCTTAAATCCTTTTTGGACACAACTGTGAGTATTAGGCAAGGCAAGGCGAGTGTATTTATATAGCATATTTCAGCAACAAGGCAATTCAAAGTGCTTCACACAAAACAGTAAAGGGCATTATTGTTTTGTGATTTTCTCTGTTTGAACATTTGTTTGTGTGGAGATAGTGCTGTTAAAGAAAACAGCAGTGGTGTTGCAGACCACAATTCCTCTGGACGTAATTAGATAGACCTACAACCAATCAGTAGGACTGTAGTCAACCACAGAAAATCTTGGTTGACCAAAAGTTTACCTACTGTTGAACAGCCGACTCTGATTCGACTGAGTCGGGTACAGCCCTACCTACAACTAATCAGAGCAACTCAACAACGTAGAGCTGAGCGACACATGCAAGTTGGGATGGTGCTTGGCCCTTTTTGAAACAGGAAAAAAATGGTGGCCTGGTCACAAACGTTCTCAAATTACACTAAAATGTGTTTCTGAAAACATTTTAGGTGAGAAATATGCAATATAGTTACAGAATCTTGATTCATATTTTCATATCAGCACTGCCTAGTTTGACAGTTTGATCGGAGTTTTGCGAGCGTCTGTGTTGCGCTGGATGGACAGACGACGCTCCTCCTGTCAGTCATTGTCTTAAACACGCCCCATATTACATTTAAACTGTTGTGACTGGATTGAAGGTTCTGGGCTGCTGGAAATCTGTTTGAACAGGAGAGGAGCCAGATGTATCTGCCAGAGCAAATGAAACATGAGCTGAGCAGATTTGTCTGGTTGCCAAGTTAGCAGTGATGTGTCTCCACCTTCAGACAACCAAAACTCTCCTGTCCAGCTCTTCCTAAAATTAACATAACTGTGTTAGTGAAAACAACGCAGGGGGGCTCAGGCTGACTTTCCTGGATTCAACAATTGATGTACGTCAATGTTGACAGAATCTGTTTTTCCATATAAAAGTGACTGGTGCTATTGTACAGACAGCGGGAACACGAGTATGTGAACACAATTCTAAACAGTAGCTGAACTGAATGGCCGCACTTTAATAAAAGGGAGAGAAGTATACTATACTAACACATGAGGCTCTATAGAGAGAACAATAGAAAGACCAAGTGCAAGCCAAAGCGGAGACAGCGAGACAGTCTTGAAGGGGCCGGAGATGAGCCAATTCCTCAGTGGCCTCAGGTTAGCTTTATTAGTCGCTGTATATGTCAGCAAGAGACACAGGAATGGATGGCATGTGCTGCACCTTTGCACTGTAGCTGTGTGGGTTGCCTTATAAATGAGTAAAGGTGTACCTTTTCTCTCACAGCCTTATCTTTTACTTGGGTGGCCACGGCAGAATGCAGCAAAAGTGTACCGCCGGTTTCAGTATCAGACAACTTTGTGACTGTGTGTGTTCTTTGTCTCGCTCTACTAGGTGGAGAGAGATATAGATCCTCCCAAAAGTATCCCTTGAAAATGAAATCCCACCCTGCTTTCTTATCAGTGGTAAACACGCTTGGAAAAACCTTGTAGCAGCTTTCAGCAATAGAGTTACAGAGTGAGAAGAAGAAATGTCAGAGAGGCTGACTCACAAGCTGCTGTTGAGTTAAGAGTGTTGTCCTAAAGAGATGGTAGCCCGGGATGAAATACCTGAGTGCTGAGACTATCCTGAGAGACAGCTTGGTGGTGGTGGGTGTTATCTCTGACTGGAGATCACCCTGGTATTTCCTCAATAAGGCCAAAAGAGGCAGGGCTTCCAGTGGTTCTCATCTCGTCCTGAAGTTAAAATTAGACCTTAATACCGCTGGCCTTGGAGCAGAGAACAGCAGGGTACAGTAGGTCAGGATAAGATGGAGTGTGTTGTACTGTTTTTCATGGTGGATATTTGTTTTAAGTAGACCCATTATGCTTTTCCTTATTTTCTGTCATATATATAATGATACAATGTCGGATGTTCTTTTTAAGTATGGCCAAATAATGAGGTAAACATATGTAAAAGTAATCCCTGTAAGCAAAAACCTTCAATTTCAGACTGTTCGGATCAAGCTTACGTCAACCTGTGCCAGGTTTCTATATATGGTCATCTGCTCAAGGCAAGTTAGCCACTGCACTGTTTACTATTTCCTTAAATAGTGACCGGGGTCTTTATTTACCTCAGCTGGAGAGGAGACTAGGCCTTTATTTGGGGCAAGACTGTTGAGTTGTGTTCCTTTCAGTTGCCCCCTTGTCGTTGAACTAATTATTTTTGGTTGTAGTGCTCAAATTTCACTATGACCGGCCGCAGTCGGTTGCTGGACTTCTTCAGTCCCAGACGGTGAACGCAGTGGAATGTGATGTTGTTGACCGTCTCTGTGGTAGTTTGAGCTGTGTGGTCATGAATTCCTTCATTGATTTGTCTGGGGTTTGTTTGGGAATGCCGGTGAATTAAATTGTCTCTCATGCAGCATGCTTGTAAGTCCAGAATAGTCTCTTTCATGGCTTTGTTTCAGGTGCTAAAAGAGGTGAACCGGGTGGTAAGAGTGTTAGCAGAGTGTTGTACTGATTTGTTTTCCTTAGTGAGTGTGTCTATTCTGTCGTGACTGAATTTCAGGCTTTGGCGCAGTGCCTGGAATTCCCTGTGCAGTACTTCAATGAGTGTGATTCTGGTGTCAAGTCCAGTAGGTTATGGTGGTCGGAAGAAGCCCTGGGCAGTGATCGTCTTAAGGTCTGTTGCCCTTAATCCAGTCCCTGCGCTTTCTTCTCCGATGTTGCTGAGTGGATCTCTGTCATAGGCCGTAAGTGCTCCAGTAACAGAAGCGAAAAGATGACAAATTAAAACAGAAATGGTGTGAAGTGGCAGCAACTTTCTACAAAGTTCGGCAATTTCTCTGTGCATTTCCACCATCGGGGGACACTAGGGGACGGGCTGCTCCACTCAACTGGCCGACTGATGTTTTCCCTCCTTTGGAAAGTAGGTGGCATACCGCATCGTGGAATGCACCTGATCGGATAAGTTTCGCGGTCCTTGTTCTCTCCTCGCTGTTTCAAACAGGAAACAACATGGCGGCCTGCTCATAAACTTTCTGAAAACATGCTGCTGCTGAATTATTTCTGAGCTACATCCCCTAGTTTGACAGCTTGCTCCAAGTTTCGTGAGCCAGCCGTGTCGCACTGGACAGACTTATTTACATATAGTTGAGGTCTAGTCAACTTTATGCAAATACAGACCGGCAAACACGGCGCAACTCTCCTCCAAACTCTCCGCCGCTCCACGCACTACGCGACTGCTTCTCCTGCTCTCCATAGGAAATTAATGGAAAGCGTCAAGATGCCCCTCTGTCAATGGTTTTGGTGGAAATGCCTCATAAGATTTTTGGTGAATTTAACCCAAGCCCAGAAAAACTGTTTGTGAAACTGTATTTCTCCTATCAGAAAAAAAGCCTGTCCAGAATATGGAAGAGTAACGCCGAATAAGCAAGAAAAACCAGGACTAGTCAGACAAAGAGAAAAGAACAACACCTGCAGCTAGCAAAGTAGATTCACTGAGACAACCCCAGGGCAGTAAACACAACTTTAAGACAAGCATAATGCCAGGGTTTACTGTGGTTTTTGCACCATTCAAAGGAATAATCTCTCAATTAGTGTAGAGACTTTGTAAACAAACAGTGTAGCTCCAACAAAGAGATGTCTAAACAGAATGCCAAACAAATTTTTTATAGTTTGGTGCATAGCGCAACCATTTCTAATTCCCTCAGCCTCATTTTTCACAAAGCCCAGTAATGCGGAAGGCATATTTTGTTGATTGAAAATCAATTGTACCATGGAACTCTTAGCATTCTAATGTTTCTGGGTGTGCTCAAGACCTTAAGACCTGTATTTTCTTTCCTTGTGCTAGTTGCTCCAATTTGAAGTTCTTGTTGTTGACTGTTTACTAAAAAAAAGAAAGCTTCCAAAAATAAAACTTTCCAAAGTGAGCTTGAGAGTCCTTCCTTAAAAGAGAGTAGCACTCAATTGACTTCAATATGATGCATGATAGTCAAAACATTAATATCAAAGACATTCAGCCACAACTTAAAACATGAAAGCAAAAATAACTACAAGGCCAGTGACAGAGCCCAAACTGCTGTCAACATTCAACACTTCTCGAAAGTTCAAAGCTGCAGATTCTGTTTAATATTCAGCCAAAACTACACATGAACAAAATACTACAGTATTTAGCAACCGACACAGGCGTCCTAAAATTAAGACTATTCTACTAGCACATAAACGCACCACAATAGCTATGGAAGAAGAATAATGTGTGTCAAATGGCTGAAATCCTATACTCAAATATAACTAATGGATCCTTTTTGAGGCCCCGACCATTGTCCGTCCTGAAAATGCCGCAGTAACAATAACTGTGACACAGAGAATAATTGTCTCAATCATAGCATTCAGGTGTGCCGTATATTAAAATATGGTGCTACTGTATTACCAGCTTTGACAGACACCTTTTTCATCTTTTCTGCTTTGTTCTCTGTGGGGCTACCATGTGTCATCACCGATCAGAGGGAGGGACAAACCCTTTCTCTTCAAGTCTTTAATGCTCAATAAATACAGATCTAAATGTTCTATGAATAGTAATGGCAGACTTCAAAGCTGAAATTCAGTGGTAATCCCCTTAAGATGTATTAATGTGAAACTCACGCAGACTGTGTGAACATGGGGATGAGACCGGCCAGCGTTCCTACTTCACAGGACTGAAACCTGAGAGGCTCAACAGCACTAGAGATCCCCAACTAATGTCATATGTGAAGCATCATGTTGTACCGGCAACGGCTTCACAAGCACAGAGGTGGCTGTCAGCTTTAAAATGAAAAAGCCTGGGCTTCAGGCTGCACAAGGTTTAGGATTACCAACAGAAACAGCATGCTAGAGGGATAACAGCAAAATACACCCGCAAGATTTGAAGGGAATGTAAAGGAGGGAATTGTATAAACATTGCAAATCTTGTGTTATAGACTGTAAAATGCTCATGAATTCTACTGCATAATGGCTCTATCTGACTATTTATGTCATAATCTTTGACATTGTTTTGTGTTTTGTTTTAAAAATCCGTTTGGGGTTAAATATTTAAAAAGATAGAAAGCACAGTTTTGCCTGCTGGGATGACAAATCTTTCATGTTCAATATCTCACAACACTCAGCTCAAATAGGATGTTACATTTAGAAGCTTGCCGTTTATCCAAGCTCATGCTGGAGCAATTTGAAAACAGAAGAAGGAAAACAAACAAATGTTTCAATAGCAATGCCTTAACCGAGCCAGATCTGAAGACACCCATGGTGTCTGAGACTTTCAGGTTCTTCTCACTGATTGTGCATCTAAATATTCCTAAGTTGTCCCAAACTGCTTTATATACTGAGGTTGCAGCCTTTCTATGCCTTTGAAAATGAGGAGACACACGTTTATGCAGCTGAAACGTCCTCTCATCTGTATGTTAACTACCACGTGTGTTTATCATTCGTGCCGAAGGAACTGAGAAATTTCGAAGATTTGTCTTGCATTTGCACTAGGGCTGAACAATTCATGAGAATTTTATCGAAATCACAATATGGACTAGTGCAATATCCAAGTCACAGGAGACGCAATATTTGTTAAAGGCAAAATATGTGTCAAAATGCTGTTAAGTGTTGTGGTGCTAATGTCCCAGCCTACAAATATTCTACAGACTTAAGAATACATCTTTGTTTGGTACAGATCCTTAAAATGATCATTTGAATATATTTTCAATGAAAATGAGAATAATGACGCAAAAATCATAATTATCTATAATATTGTAAATCTTATCGCAATTGCAATATCAGTCAAAATAATCGCGATTAGATATTTTTTTCCAAATCGTTCAGTCCTATAATTTACACTCGCAGAGACCTTGTAATAAAAAAAACCCCAATAACAGCCACTTTGGCAACCATGCTCTCCTCCACACAAATTGTGTTAAGACAAGACAATAAATATTTTACAATAAAAGAAATTATTCATCATGTCTTCAGTGGCATATCCCAATTAAGAGAACATGAGGTTGCATTGTAAGCTGTAGTTGCAAACCCTTGCAGGCTCTGCTGAGTCCAAAGCATCTTGGCTGTTGAATTCCAACATTCAGTAGCAACAGCACCAATATTCTGATGCTTACAAAGAATCCAAGAGCTGAAGTGCTTGGGATTTGGAAGGTGGTGTAAACTGTACTGTAGCTGGAAGTGGCTCAAGCATTAGGAACCTTCAGGGGAAAACACAAGATGAATGCTTGCTTTGTGAAGCCACATGGGACGCACCAATTAAAAGTAGCAAACAATGTCAACATGACCCACTTTCCTGTCTCCTCTGCTGCACATGTCAGCCACCACTCTCTGTCAGCAAGGCAAAAGTTGCAACAGAGACTCCACATCCCCCTGCCTGTACAGTATTAGTCCAAAACACAGCGCGGTGCCCTCTGCCCCGCAGCATGTTTGTACCCTACCTACATATACACCGTGTAACACAATCTTTTGGAATGCAGAGAAATGCTTCTCTGTCGAATCCAGCTGTCTTTAAGATGATCAGGATTAGTCTGACAGTCTGCTTGTGCAGAAATGAAATATTGTGACATAAAAGCTCGAGGAAGCCGCAGCGCAGACGTCTCGCTGTGGAATCTAATTATCTTGAAAAGAGTGGCTATCCTTGTGTCTTTTTTAAATGCCACAGTTGTTTGGACCGGCTTAAAAAAGATTCAAGCTGATAAAATGTGCACCCTATGCTACCAGTTTTCAGCATATCTGCATCAGGTGGACTTGAAGTTTCTTATGGCAAAGTAGCTAGAGTTCATTATTGTATTGAAGTATTTACTGTGGGAGTTTGCATAGCTTCATCTTTAGCTCAGCAGAGCCGATCTGACCTGAACCTTTCATGAATGCAGGTCAAACAACAGGTCAAATACCTGCATCTCAAGTATCAGGCATACTCATGTTTATAAATATGCAAGTATGTGTGTTTAGTTCACAGAAAACCTGGTAGGCATCTGAGAGAATACATAATTCATTTTTAACAACTGTGTCCAGCTCTGTTTTCATATTGTTCCAATGTACTGTGCTGTTCAGTCTGGATTTCATAGATTGGAGTTCTCCAGCCATGTTCATTAATCTTTCTTATGTTCATTAGATAGTCTATGACAGTAGGCCAGGCTATTTTATCCCCGAAAATGCATCCAGGATGCCTATTCAGTGGAGTAATGGGATGCTTTAGGGATCAATGCTAATCCTGAGACCTGCATTTGTTCATGAACTCATAGATTCAGAGACTGAATTAGGGCTGTCCTCGATTAAAGCAATTCTGAGTCGACAAACTCATACGATTTTGTCGATTAATCAATTCGTTTTTAATTTACTCGACACATCTGTAAAACTGAACTACTCCACAAGGAATCATGCAAAAGCACCACTTTGAATCTTGTGTTTACCAGAGATGATGATGAAATAAGTCATTCAGCATAAAAAATGACTAATCGATGAAAGAAATCTTAGTTGACAAAGACAAAACGACCGATTAGTTGACTAATCGACTAAGAGGGGTCAGCTCTAGACTGCATGCAGCACTATTCTGTGCAGTGTCTCAGTTAGGTTTGCAGCTTCCAAGTTCATGTTGCCCGTGAAGTGGGGAATGTGCTCAATAGCCAGCCGTATCAAAGGAATATGAAATTTACAGGGAGGGCAACACTGCTGAATGGTTTTTCTCCAGACCTCCTTCAACCCAGTGGTAAAAGAGCTTTTTCTCCACTCTGGTTCCTTTTAGGGGCCACTCTCGGCTGCATCCGGTTAATTGACATCTAAGGCTTTAATAACGACCACTGGTTATAGGAGTTCAAGCCCAGTTAAGACATCTTTTATGGCTATTGATTTTTTGTGTGCTTTGAGTGAGTTCTAATAGGATCCCGGGAGGTTTTTCCTCCATTCAGTTCGACAACAGCTAGCCCTCTAAAAGAGTGTATGGTCATTCTGGAATAAAGGAAGACGCTGAGTCTTACAAATATCTCAGCTAAGGGGTGGATACTTTTATGTCAGGTCATTAAAGCTGGGGTAGGCAGAAATCTGGAAAAGGCAAAACAAACGCCAGAATTTGAAAATAGCCTTGAGCTCAGGGCTGCAGCGCAGCTCACGCCTGCGGCCAATTAGCCACCACATCGCGGCACTTCTATGAGAATTACCATCCTGTAAAGTCCTTTGAGATGACTTACTGTGATTCGAGGCTCTAGCTAGCTACATGTTTATGAATAAAACATGTCAATATTGGATATGAAATTCAGAGATGGAGAAAAAAATGTTGATAATCGTTTAGCCTTCTGTTAACGAAAGCCAAAGACTTAGCTGCAGCCATGAGCTCACAGCCACAGTTAGCAGAAGGCTAAACCATTAGCAACATTTTCTCTCCATCCCTGAAACACCAATATTGACACGGCAGTGCAGCCGTCTCGTGGGCGTAGCTGAGCCTGCTACAGCTCACAACTATAGCCTAAAGGTCTGTAAGCCCACCGGAACCCAACACTGAGTCAATTCGAGCAGGGCTCATGTTTTTCTTTATAGACCGGGCTTGGGTTGGATTCGGGCTCATTTAACTTCTCTCCTTTCATTGTGCCCATATGAGCGCCGCAGAACACACAGAGCACACATTGCTGCTGGATCACGTAGCTTGGCTATATTCTCTGTTGTGGATATGATTGTCTGTGACACTGGTAGTTATCTGTGAGGCCTATAACAAATTGACCTCTTAGTATCATGTGTGTATTTTTGCATGTATCCGAGAGAGCATGCGTTAAGAGAGATCTTAAAATAATTGGTGTCTGTCTCGGGCCGGGGCTGAAAGATTGCAGAATTTGACGGGCAAAGGCTTGAACACCACAGGCCAGGGCCGGGCGAGGGCTGGGGTTTTTGGCATGTGCAGGGCTCTATCGAATTTTTGCCCAATAATGGCAAAAATAAACTGCCTACCCCAGCTTCAAGTCCCAGGCCGTTTCAGTCCTCAGTATCAGAGTTCAAGGTTCAGTTTCAGTACAGAATTTGAGCCAAAATTCATCAGATTGATTTGTGTGTCTGTCCCCTACAGGGTGGCCCACCGAAACAGATCAGCGTCATCACATTCTGTTCCACCCCTTCTGTCTACTAATGTATTCAGCAACTACAAAGTGAGCTGCACATTGCAAATACATGTATTCTATCTTTTATTTAAAGCTTATCTAAAAGAGCTTCTCAGTGGCCCTCTCTGCACCGCAGGGCGGGGGCTTCTGGGGAGGCATAACCTTTTATCTACATAAATAATAGTTTCAGCGCACAGCATCCTCATTCCAAATGCATCCATTCAGGACCCTAATATCACACACACACACACACACACACACACACACAGAAACTATACAATAGATGGAAATGGAAAATAAATGTCTTTAGAACTGCACCACATGAGCTTTTCTTTGACCGCCAATTAAAAATATAGCAATCTTGATGATAAAACTTTCATTTAATTTTCATGGACGTACAGTAGGGAGTGTGGTTCCAGGGGGATTAAGAAAGTAGATTTCCCAGAGGTAATTTAGCTAAGTCTAATAGAAGGCCCCCCTCTCTGTTACAGCTGAAACTGATTAACAGTTAGACAGGGTGGGAGGCCAGAGGTTTCTTCAGCGGGGTCCAAACATTTTGCAGAATGGTAAAAAAAAATAACAGATGCTTCTTCACGCTGTCACACTGCTTTAGTGTAAAAGGTTTCTATGGCTATGTACTCTGCTACCAACCCCGTCGACACCATTAACTTGGGACTTTCTAATATTTTCCTTCTTTTTTTTTTAAACCTGGAAATGGAAACTGAATTGCCTTTGAGTCCAACCTGTGGACCCAACCCCCCCAGCCACCAAGCTTTCCTGTCACTCCCTATTACTGTCTAATGGCATTCCTTAATAGATAATCTAATAATTCCTCAGTACCCAGGTTATTTCTTCTTCAGCTTGGCAGAGAAAATAAGTCTCATCCTGTCCTCGGGGACAGTTCTTACATCAACGAGCAGAATATCAATCTCCCAACACGGGCTAAAAAAACCTCCCTACATTAAATTCAGAACACACTGCGTGAGTCCTGTTTTGCCCATCAACAACTGAAGAATAAGTCAGAATGCAGAAGCATGATAAGACAAGTCACTTAACTGCTTTCATTCCCTGCTGCCTCTTTTTTTTTTCTTTAGCATTTCCCCACAGAGTTTGTTCTTGGCAAGGTGGACTTGCTGAACATTAAACAAAGCTGCAGCTCCCCCGCTGACATTTGGGCAAACACAGCATTTCACTTCTCCTTTTGATCATAGAGTGTATAAAATATGCACGTAGTCTCCCTGACGTCACCCATAGGTTTCTGAAGAGCCTTTGTGAAGCTCAAAGATGGTGGCTCTGGCCGATGCGATCTTGGCAGTGCCTGACTCCTGGCTCATCCAAACATGGCCAGTGAGATGGAGCGTGGATGGAGCTGAGGCGAGCCGCATGAAGCCTACAGTCTCCTGCGACGGCAGCCACCTGTCACTCAAAATGGCCAGGCCCTTAATTATGCATAACTTTAAGCCTTAATATAATTTAAACAGATGAGTTTTGTAAAAAATCATCCCCCCGTATGATTGTCATGTTTATTTCTGCTGTAAAGTAGAGACGCCACGGTGAGGAAATTCAAACGGTTAATAAAACTGACCGTAAAAGCAGCATGGATGGGTGTACTCCGCTCGAGCTTTTGCTGCACGGCCCATTTTGGCAGCCGGCAGGTTCAGACCCGAGACAGAAGTGCCCCTCGGTGCTGCCTGCTTCCCAAAATGAAATAGATGTAATTAACGTTAACTTTATTGATCCTTTATTCAATAACACTGCTGTAGAATCATCATCGTGTGGAGGAGACGTGCAAACAGCGGCTGTGTTGACAGACTGACTTAATAACTACAGTAGTACTGTAAGATGCATAGATTAAGTCGCTGTGGGTTCTCCGAGAAACTTACTAAAATCTCACAGAAAGAACGTGGATGTCTCTTGCTTGGTCGGGAATGAAAGCGGGGTAATTTTATTCATAACCGGGTAGTATTTATTCAGCAATCGGCGAAAACATGTCACATTACAGAACATCGTTAGTGTATGGAATAGTCTATCGGTTATATTTTCTTTTGCTTTTCACTTTGACACTAACTCTAAGTCTTGTCATGAAAGTGAAAGTGAAATATGACTCCTCTGTGCTGCTGCAGCAGACACAAGGTGGGAGCTGATTCGCAAAAATATTTTATTTCTATTTTATTTTTAAAGCAAGCGGTGGGGGCAGCGGGCAGGTAATGTAATCCGTGTATTCTCCAACACTGTGTAACATCGGTAACATCCGACTACTGCGGCAAGCCTACTGTAAAGTTGAGCATTTTAACATGGGGGTTTGGGGATTGACTTGGTTTTGGAGCCAGCCTTAAGTGACCATTTGAGAAATAGCAGTTTTTGCCACTTAGGCGTTGGCTTCATTTTTCACCCACAGAGGTTTTTCCACACTTCCGTGGAACTATCACCTGATGATTACATGATGGGAACAACCTGACACTCACCACTGAGAGAAAAGTGCAACTTCCTCATCATGTGAGAAGCTGTGTGTGTGTGTGTGTGTGTGTGGGTGTGTGTGTGTGTGCGCACGGGTTTACCCAATGATCTCATTCGTTTAAGCTACTGTTGCTGCTACTTCCTGGACATTTTGGTGAGTAAAGGGTATTTTCTTTGTTGGGGGAGTTCTTGAAAACTGCAGTGGGGAAAGTCCACTGCACTACCCAACAACACAGCAGCCAGCCCGATGTGAGGCCCCAGCATTAGACACGCTTCTTACCTTGACCAAAGGGACTGAGAGAACTAATCCCCACTGAGCAAATATATTTTCAAGATGGCCTGATTCTGGTTTTTCTTGTCATTAGTCTCTCTTTGCTTGTGCAGCAGTTTAACAAGTTTTCTCTTTTAAAGCAAACACATAACTATTATTAGTGCCTAAACATTAAACTGTGGTGATAGGCTACCTCATGGTCCTTTGTTATAAAGCATTACAGCCTGCAGGCAAACATGATGGCTCTACAAGCTTTACCTTTCACCTGATATTGGGGAATTATCAATAGACTATTTCCTATACGAGATCCTCTGGATGTGAAGCTTCCATGTATTGCTTTAAGTAGAATATAACTTGTGATAATTCTGTATAAAAACAGATTAGAAATGCTTTCTAAAGCAAATAAAGGAAATGAAAATAAGTTAAAGTTTATGAAGTTAAAGTTTATGAAGAAACTGTGTGCAAAATCAGCTTACTCGCTGATGTATTTTTGCAGAGGACAGATTATTAAAGACGTCGGCATTTCAGCTACCGTGTGCCTTGGGGATCTTTATTTATTCTTCAGTATGTTTGCATTTACATGCGAATGGGGAGGAAACAAGTGAATTAATTAAATAGAGCCACATTTTGCCTGTCGAGGCTGCTGACTGAAGCATTAATCCGGCTCAAGTGAGGAAATCAGGCCCTCTGGGAAGGAAACGGTGGTGCTGAATCACTGATGTACCCTACTGTGTATAATACCATGACCACATTTTACCACCAACATTTCAACGATTACTATCATCATGGCATCGTTTTGAAGTATGTAAAAATACTCACTACTGCTCACAGGAGGAAACACATCTACTCTTTCTCCCTCATTGAGAAATTCTGGATCTGGCCTCACCCCGCCCATCACCGCTGCTGGCGCTATAGGTTGAGACTCGTTCGGTGACTACATTCTAGCATCTACACTAGGTTGACCGGTGAAAGAGTAGCGGGCATCTAAATGGCTCGAAAAATGTGCCTTTCACAGACGTTGTTTCCTGCATTTAAAAAATAAATAAATAAATAAATAATAAGTATGCAACAGCATTTTTATGTTAAATAAAAGACAGGCTTTATGAGATGCGGTAGGTAGCGAGGTGACGGAGCGGGCAGAGGCCGCTGACTCCACTCTCACCACCCTCGGTTTGTTTAACGGCGGTGGGAATCAGACCGGAGCAGGAAGCGCACAATGACGCACCGACGCCGAGGAGACGAGAAGGGCTTGTACAGTCTATGGCTTATACACGCTGTAAAGGAAAAATGGTGTGAAAATTTGTCATAAATCGGGAAAAATACAGGAGAAATGTGACGCCGGGAGAGGGCAGTGAAAAATCTAAATGGAAAATCGGGAGGGTTGGCAAGTATGTGCATAGACTGTATAAGGTTGTTTGCTCGCTTGTTAGCTTGTAACTAGCAGTGGCTGACACAGCTACGAGTGTTTTCGCTCTCTGTACTCTCTGTCCGCTCTGCACCGGAGGCTTCAGGTTTCCTTGCAGCCAGTTGCGTATTGGCTGTGGATTAGTGACGTACCCAAGCTTGCCTGGGATACGTTTGAATCTCAAATTTCAGGGAAGTGCAGACATCTCCCCCCTTCAATAGAGGAATGTGAAAACACCTCTCTAGAGACAAACTCTGCACAAATAAATCATGAAGGTCAGACATTTTAGGGGACATAAACACATTTTTGAGTGGAGCGGGTCTTTAAATAAAACACCCTTGCATTTAGCTACACCACTATGTCATTCACGGTTTGGAAATGATTTCACCAGCAGCTCATGAGAGATGGAATTTTCTTAACCCATAGAAGAACGTTGTAAACCTTTAACCCCTTTCACATGACAATAGCAAGTTATGGGATGTTAGTGTGACGTGGCTCAACAGTGGAAGGGGGCTTTCTGAATAACAGATCAAACTAAAGCCATCTGACAGAAAGATTTCGGTGGGACTTCAAACACATTGTGACCTTTCAGCAATCGGCCACTGGGATTGTTGGATGAAGGTATAGCTGCCCCCTGCGCTTTCTTCACATATCCACCCCGCGCCCCTCCCCTTCCTCACCACCACAGACCCCCACTAAGGTATTTTCCCTCCAGAAAAAGACGAGCCATTTTGCATGTCGGGGCAGATGGAGATAGCATTTCAAACCATCCCGTCCCCCAAGCTAAAGCAACTATAAGTGCAACTGCATACCACACCCATTATCTTGTCTAGTTGTCCCCACTATCAGCAGTATTAAGTTAACTCCTTTTTTTTTTATTATTTAAAAAGCTTCACTTATGTGCATATTATCAACACCGTAAAGCATTTGGTCGATTTCAAAGCACTTGCATGACTGGAATGAATTATAATGATCAAAAAGGATCAAAGCTTGACACCAAAGAACCAGGTACTGTAATGGGGGCTGAGTCCTCTGAGAAAAAGTTCTTTGGTTCGAATGAAAAAATGGGAAATTTAAATAATACTACTGCATTAGGAAATGTACTAGGGGTGCAAGAAAATATCGATACACTTGAATATCACGATATTATGTTTTGTGATACTGTATCGATTCTTAATTAGTAGTTTTGCAAAGATTCGTGGCAGACAGTGGTTAATTTTGTGTTGTTTAAACCCCCAACTGCTAGATAGCAGCGTTGTAATCTATCTTCAGTCATTTGACGTAACAACATACATGAGGGTGTGTTCTTCATACTATGACACTTTTCCTAAAATTTTATGTTTTTTTGTTTTTTTAAATCGCCTTGCTTACAGAATCACAATATATTGAATTGTAACCCCTGTCCAACATATCATATATTGCCAGATTCTTGCCAACACACAGCCCTACAGTGTACCAATTTGGTAGATTTGTAGTGTGTGTTGTTAACTGGTAGTTAATAAATATTTGGCAGGTAAGTTTTTTTTAACAATGATCATGTAGAATCTCTTCACTGCAGTGCTGGGATCTAGGCCAACAGGAAATAATGTAAAACTTAAAAGTTACATTTTGTTCAAATATAACTTTTATGAGCCTCCCTGTGTGCACAAATTGAGTTTTGGTCTGTGATACCCACAACAGAGGAAAGAGTGACGAATTTGACTTTCAACAAGGAGCCAAATACAGGTTAGTTTCTGTTGATTAGCTTTCACTTCTCCCTGTGTTTTGCCATTGAAGGTTTCTGTCAATGACCTCATGAAAAGCAAAAACATGCCCATATTTTAGTCAAATTGTACCTCTGGACTGGACAGTAAAATCTTAGCACCTCATAGTTTTAGCCAAGATGAAGGACAGAAAACCACAATCTTTTTTCCCCAGATTTTAAGACAGGCAAATGAAAGAAAAATACAACAGACCTACACTATATGGCTGACGTTAGTGGAACAAAGGCCATATTATAAAGCGGACAGAACTTCAGGTCTCTATTATGGAGTAATGATTGCCTCAGTGGGTGTTCAGACCAAAGAAAAGCGAGGGGCTGCATTGATGTTGCTTCAAGTACCGGGGAGACATGAAATATGAGGTTTGAAGGCTTATAAGACACAAAACACTGCACAGTGGTTAATAATAGACAGGATCTGCAACAATCCCGAGGTAGACATACGGTATCAATCTAACCAAGAATGTGTGCTTGCATGTATGCCTTGCCAAAGTACCTTTTGTTGGTGCAAAAGTTGCTTTAGGTTCAACTTTTTTCCCTGGATATTCCTGTCTGTTTTTTGCCGCAGCCCTGTGTCCGACTGCATCAATGAGTAATACCATTCGAATGAATGAGGGGGCTGCACTTTTCTACAAACTGCTAATAGCATATAACTCTTTCCTATCACAACGGTCACAATATGAATTTGTCACTACGTGTATAACATTGAAACAGCCTCATGGCTCTTTTATTACCCATGGGGACACTATTCGGAACATTCAAAAACAGTCAACAAAAGCATTTTAAAGTGGACTTAGAAATGACTGCGGAGCTAAAATGCCACCTAGTCGTAAAATGCTTCCAAACACAACAGGGGACCTTGCTGAATGATGTGAAAGTGCTCTTAATTTACCTGCATTACGCAGCTAATGCGAAAAACCTCTCTCTTAAAATCCCATTCTCTGCCACTAATGATGACTTTTCTAAACAGTGTTTACCATTCACCTCTAATTTTTTTTTCCCAACAGCCCACACTTTGCTGTATCCCCTCACATCTGTGCTGGCTGCTTACCACTCTAAAGTCACCCTGAAAAGTCTCCCGTGGCTTCAAACTTCTGAAAGTCCCTTTGAAAGCATTCCCACTTTGATGTGAGGAATGCTACAGATCAAGCTGGAAACTGACTTCGGCTGCTATCTACTGTGCTGGTATCTGTCATTATGAGGTGGATAAATATGGATTTTATCATGAATGAAATGTGACACCCCCCTGACCCCCTCCCCTACCCCACCCCCCCTCCTGTGGAGTCACTGATCCGGAGAC
>JAOVVB010270380.1:0-18203 GCA_028570985.1 Heterobranchus longifilis | reverse complement strand
GGAGTTGGGTGGGGGTGGGGGCGAGGAGAGGGAGAGGGGTGGGAGGTGGGGGTGTTTCCTGGCAGCGTGCCCAGTGGGCAGATGCTGCATTGGGCTGGGAAAACAAAGGGACAAGGCCAGGCAGGCAGGCAGGCAGGCGGGTGAGCTGGGACATGCGGGGAGGGGTGAGACACTGCAGTACTGAAACCATGATGCCATGACATCATCACCACCATCATCATCATCATCCTCCCACCCCCTCCAGGGTCAGCTGACCTCTCAGTGGGACGGCTTGTTGGGTCCACAGAGCAGCGATACATGTGCTGCGGATGCCCAGTGGGTCAAATGTTGAACACTTGTCAATTATCCTTTTTTATTTTTTTAAATGCCTAATCATTCTGTTGTTGGCTCCCTTTCTCACTACACTGCCTATACACACACACACACAAATACAGTAATTCCCTTACACACCTTTGGGTTCCAGGACTTGGACTGTCTCCTGAGGAGCTTGAGTGCGCTGGTGTATTCAGTCTGGATCCTCCTGGCTGGCACTATCAGGTCTCCATCCGACTTCGTGACCACCACCAAGTTGGCCCTCTCGATGATGCCCCTCTTGATACCCTGGGCAGAGATGTTGGCATTAAACAGGGAGGGTCATTAACTTCCCAAAACACTGTAAATAAATCTGATGTCTAGACACCTAATCTGCCGAGGGATCTGTGTACAGAGTGATGGATGGATGGAGCTGTGTTTGGCTGCCAGTTTACTTATTTATGATTCTGATATTGTTGCTCTCTGTCCATCCCTCACTGCTGTCAGCTTCTGGCTGATACAAAACAGGGAAAGCAGTTGAGCTTATTTGTAACGGTTACTCTAAAATAGCGCCTTTCACTTGTTGAAATGTAGTTTCAGTTCAGGACTTTGTGTACAGGTGGTGACTCAAGGCCGGAGTAGATGTACAGAAGAGTGCAGCTGCCAATGTTGTCTGAGATTTATCCAATTGAGATATTACAATGAAGTTATTTTGCTCTACTTGAGTCAGGTTATGTGTCATACAATAATTAGGGCTACCCCCCATTAGTCAACTAATCTGTCGTTTTGGTCTAACATGTCTTAAGTGAATTTGTCAATTCTTTAATGCGTTTTTCATGCGGAATGACTAATTTACAAGACATTTATGAGTACATCTCTGGTAAACACAAGATTTAAAGTGGTGCTTTTGCAGATTCTTCATGGAGAAACTCAGTTTTACAGATCTGTCAATTTCTGTGAAAAATCAAAACCAATGCCATTTGAGCTGCTTAATGAATTGAAATGTAATACTTTATTTTGATATATATATATATACATAAATATAAATAAACAAATTCACATTTCATTTCGAAATGGAGAAGGAAGAAGCAACATCCTTGTCTAGTCCTAAATTCATGATTCATATTCAATGTCCCACAATAATCACCATGATATTAATCCTAATGAGTTAGGCTATGTCATTAATCTAGCTAATTAATAAATTGATTAGCACATTTCTTGTCGACATACTTGTCTTTACATACAAATGTGGACACAAAAGTCAGTTTCTGTTTAATAATATAAATTTGTAAATGCACTTATGCAGTAACGTCATTCAAAATGTAGATTAGGCATATATTTTCTCCATTACGGAATCTGTGGTGTTAGAATAATGAGGTTGAAATGTGTTTTCATGCCACAAAAACTAAAAAATTGTGTGAAGAAAGGTAAGCACGCTTATCTGAAGTTTGTATAATGACAACAACAGCAGAAAAGAATAATATTTAGTAAACTGTTTTAATAGAACCAACTTTATCACCTGCCAGATTAGACTTGCACATCTTATATTCTTTCTTCCAGCTCCTAACAGTTGAAACATCTGACACTGATGCTGCTGCTCATGTTTTTCACTGACCTGGAGTTCATCGCCCCCTGCTGGTGGAATCAGCAGCACAAACATGTCAACCATGTCAGCCACTGCAAACTCTGACTGGCCCACACCTGAAAACAAAAAGACAGATTTAAGTGTCACCACTGATCAGCAATGACAAAATATGATGCTTACTTTACAACAAATCAGACTAACGTCTGTAAATCAATGACCAAGTGAAAATCCTAAATCTAAATCCAATATAGAGCCTCCAATTTGAGCGTTGCATCATGCAGTTACATTGCAAGTTAAACTGATTTTACAGTATCATGCATGAACAGGAGAAAAATTAAAGAAATTCACCCTAACAATATTTTTTTTTAAGTCTTGGTTAGGACTTGTTCAGAAGTTTTAAAAAATGCTTTTGAATAATCATGAGTTTCCACAAACCTCTGATTCATCACATCCTACATATAATTTCAAACCTCAACACTTGATTTGATGACAGCAAAACCACGAGGTAGGGCGCAGAGCACATCGCAGGTAAACGTCATCATTGCTTCTGGCTGTTGTCAGCTGTTATCTTATTTAATGTGCTATGAAAGGTCAGTGCAACAAGGTCAAAGTTGAAATAATTTGAACTTTGAGCGCAGCGCACAGCAGCAGTTCTGAGCGGTGCACGACACCGAGGGTAGTGACCCGCCTAGTTGGCCGGCACCGCTCTCCCCATAGGAAAACAATGGCACAGCCAGCACGGAGCGTTTTTACAGCCGATCATATGTAGGGGGCTTTACAGTAGTATTTACCAAATTGTGTCTGTAGGACTAAGTATCCGAGTACTGAGAGTTACAACAAATACTTGCTGAGATTGTTGTGTGCTTTCTTATTCTTTGATCAGATATTTCCTGACTTCAAAACACAATTTTGTTAATGTTATGCTGTATTTAATTTTTGTTACAACAGCCCAAATTGATGAATTTGTGAGGTTTGGCTTGTTTTGCTCAAGACAAAAAGAACAGGATTGTGTTATTCTGAAACTGGCATCAAAACATTGTGTATCAATATGCAGCCCTACTAAGAAAATTTGTCACTGTATTGAGTTGTCACTTTTCTTTTTAAAGAAGCAATTAACTAAAATGACAAGTTTAATATTACAGAGGGGTAAAAGAGCAGAAAATTATAGCAAGAAAATGACATTTTCGATTTTTGTATTTAAAACGGTGTATACTACAATAGGAAAAATTAGCAAAGACTGTGAAACCAAGATTATGCTTTCAAATAAATCTGTCTTAATGCAATATTATAGATACACCTGGAAATACAGTGTCTTACCTACGGTCTCTACAAGGACAATGTCATATCCTGCTCCTTCACAGAGAACAATGGCCTCATTAGTTGTTCTGGTGACTCCACCAAGTGTTCCTGAGGCCGGAGATGGCCTGATAAAAGCATTCATGTCCCTGGAGAGTTCAGTCATACGAGTCTTATCACCCATCAGAGACCCTGCAACAAGAGGGATGAGTCAGTTTGTAGCATTCATTTAACATTCATTATTAGTGTAACAGTGCTGATGTCAACATTAACATAATCATCATGAAAAAATAAACATGTTTACATTGCATTATCCCACATGTAAAGCAGCCAATAACAGCTCTTCATCAGTATCACATAATGATGATCTGGGTTTAAGGTTGTTGCAATACCAGAATGTTAAACTTTGATACAATACTACTATAAAAAACGATACTCGATACCTCCTTCGATACCACTGCAAGAAAGAAAAAAAAAAGTCCTTGGCACACAAAATAGGATAATGTTTTTCTGTTAATTGTTTTCATCTGTGCAGCCTTGGGTTGAAAATCTGATTGTAGATCTGCTTTTTTAAAAAAATTTTATAGCTTTGGTACTTTTGATACCATCGAATGTGGATATTGTATCGTTTTAAACACACGGTATTGAAAAAGTATCGAAGTATCGATACTTTTGACAACCGTATCTGTGTTTACCTCCTGTAGTGCAAGAGGATGGGTCGACAGCCAGCACTGAAACCTTATGTCCACGTCCTGTCAACATCTTCCCCACCACCTCAATGAAGGACGACTTCCCTGCTCCTGGAGGACCGGACAGCCCTGAGAAATCAACAAAGCATTCAAATCAGCAACAAATGGCACCAAGCACAGATTTCTCACTTCATATAACTTTAAAACAGACTTAAATAAAAGCAGTGTAAATCTCACCCCTACAGGTTTAAAACTAACACTGGTGACTGAACCGATGTAGCAGCACTCTTAAAAAATAAAAAATAAATCACTGTTACCTATCATTGGCATGACAACATATATAGAGAGCATGTTTTTTTTTAACACAGACAAGGAGAAATTTTAAGTGTCAGAAGAAAATATGCAGTCCCTTGGTTAAAAAAAAGAAATCTGGTACAAGGTACAAGCCTGTGTACATAATATTTTAAGGAAATAAAAATAAAATAATAATTTTGATTGACACTATCAGAGAGGTATCAAGTTAACGGTTATGTTTATTACTGAAGTTGCACTTTGCAGTGGTGTTGAACTGGACTGCATTATACTGAAAAGTGTTTCTAATGTTTGGTCCTCCCTATTTGAGTGGGCCAGAATATTAGAAACACATTTCAGTGTAATGCAGTCTAATACATTACCACCAATAAGTATGACCTCAATAATAAACATATACCATATTTCCTCAAATAGTGGTCGGGAGTCAAAAAGAGGCCTGCCTCAAATAATGGCCAGGGAAAAAAACAAGGGTGGATGTCTTATGACATATTTGCATGCCAACTAAGTAAAATGTATATTTCCATTGCTATCTGCTGAATAAGTGTTAAATAAATGTTCCTTTAACTTCAGCAATTTTAATTATTATTTATGAGATGGTGGCACCCGTATCTGGGATATTTTGGCTTCACTTTTGTACAGTGGGAGGAAGTGGAGATGCATCTTTGTATAGAGTCCATGGTTTATACCCTTGAATAAAAATAAGATTTGATCATTATAATCTTCCTAAATGAAGAGTTTCTGGCAGATCTGTTGTACTTGATTGTATTAAATGATATAGATGTGCCTAATAAAGTGACCAGGGAGTGTATATTATAGCGCAGATCCCTTGGTGTCATCTTCACACACATACCTACCGAATACAAAAAACCTTTAGCCTCTCAGACCACACACCTACTCTGAAGGCCACCGGCTTCCCCCCATTATGACTCTCCTGCTCCCTCCTGTAGGCCAGCACCCTCTGCAGCAGCACCTGGGCCAGCTCTTTTTTCCTGGGATGTTGGGTCTCCACCAAAGTGATGGACTCGGCCAGAGACGCCCGCTGTCCTTCGATCAGCCCTTTGTACAGTTTATCTATCAGTCTCTGCTCAGGTGCACTCAGGTCCTGTATGTGCTGCCTGAGGGCTGTGCTGCTCACACCCCTCCTGTGCAGGCAGCTGTGACCCGGGGTGGTGCTCTGGTAACAGCAGTGGGAGCCAGTGAAGACCCTTTGGTGGAGACAGCATGTCCTGGTGACTGAGGGGACAGTGAATGGGGAGGGGAGGGAAGAGATGTGGCAGAGGAGGGAGAAGCCAAACCGTCGCATTTTATGGCAAATGTGGCGCATCTAGGAGTGGAAACAAGATGAAAAACAATGAGTCAATGGTGATTTTTCAACCAAATTAACTATATCATGCAAATGTTTACAATTTAAATGATGAAAAGACGGAATACTGCCTATAATATCCCATTAGTTGTGTGGTATCTCATGCTGAACCATGACTTGTCAGCAGGTGTGACACGGCGGCTAATTAACTTCCGGACAGCAACAAAACTAGCTGTTTTAACGATTACCTTCAGCTGGACATTATGCTAACGTTATGGTGATTTATTTTAAACCAATTAACTATATCTACAAAAGTTCACAATTTAAATGACGAAAAGACGGAATACTGCCTATAATATCCCATAAATTGTGTGATATCTCATGCTGAACCATGAATTGTCCACAGCTGTGACATGGTGGCCAATTAACTCCCAGACAGCAACAAAACTTGCTGTTTTAACGGTTATCTTCCGTTGGACATTATGCTAACATCATGTGAACGCGACGTTTGCCCATGCTCTGAGTGTAAATACAGCTGTCACAAATATAGCTCGTAAAACACTTAATACAAATGGTTTAAAATGAGAATTCATACCGACCTCGTACAAGCTGCATGGCGGTGTTACACTCAGTCAGGTTACGTGTGTGTCTATAAGGTCACCCTAAATTTGCTAAACTCTCGCGAGTTTGGTATGGTTAGGCATTAACCTCGAATAGTCTGATCAGTGGGTTCGGTCGTCGGGAAATGAGTCTCACGAGAGTTTTCGCCGGTTTACGCAGATCTACGGTTACCTTATAGACACGACCATCAACCATTTCATTCATCCCTTTCCTGTTTCCGGTGACGTACTCCAAAGCCCACCGACAAACCGTAGATTCATTTATGCAATAAAAATATATTTAAACTCCAACAATAAAGACATCTACGAAATGTATTTAAAATGGCCTTTGTTAAAAAATAAAAATGTGAACGTTATGAGTCAGTTACTGGAATGATGACAGTAGGTAAGCTAAGCCAGCAGGTGGCAGCAGAGATCCATTTTCACATCCCAATAGACCATCCAAAGTTTTTAAGAGAGGACTAGCCAAGACTACTCCAAGGGGTTTGATTATAAAGGATTACAATTTGTTGAGCTCTTGGACTAATTAACTACATTACAGACAATTGAATAGTAGGCAAACATTTAGTGTCAATACCAATAATGTATTAAACCAAAGAAATATCACACAAATAACAAAAAGTGCATAAAAGCTGCAACTAAAACACATTTTACACTGAAAAAAATCCTTATACCGTTAAACACATTTGTGTAATTTCTGAAATTTGTAATTTATTTACATACTACACACATATTGCACCTGGGATTTTGGTGGGCCCTGGGGGGTCTGATACCACAGGGCAGTTACCCACTTTGCCCAGTTCACCCAGTTGGTAATCCAGCCCTGGTCATTGGGGCATGTGGGATTTTTTTTTTTAAAGAACAGCTTGGACAAATTCTTGTAACATTATTTAACTTTTTAACTATGTACAGCTCGAATTTATCTCATCAAATAATAATTATTTTTTAATTGGTAAACAAAAGCACAAAACCATTCAAAACGGGTTTTAAGAAAAGACCTGTCCTAGCCAAAGATACTCGGACAGGTGTTATGAAGAACTTTTAGTTGGTGGGCTATTGGATGCACAAAGTACATTGCAAACATTAAAATAAGAAAATAATGGGCCTTAAAATACAGCAAAAAGGGGGAAAATGCACAAAATCTGCATCCATTAACATGCTTTTTTTTATACTGCGAGACAAATCTGAAAAATTCATGAAAAATTGACACTTTCTTAGTGTGTTTCAAAATCCTGATAACATCTGGTTTTCACTCAGTTTGGAGTGAAATAAAGGAGACACCTCTGATGGATTATCGGTACATCTCAGGGCTGTAACACTCACCAACACTTTAAGTCATAGACATTCAGAGTCTCTAGTCCACCTGACGTGCCTGTCTGTGGAATTTGGGAGAAACATGCAAACTCTTGGGAGGCAACAGTACTAACCACTGTGCAACCATACCACCCACGTCATGTACAGTCACATGGAACTTCTGCACGCACAAACACACACATTTAAGTCAGTGATTTCCAGGGGAGCTTCCTGGAAGATTGTTGTAACTGTTCCAGTACTTTCACAATGTGTCGCATAAAACACAGAACATTTCATGCACTTTCCTGCAATTTACTGGAAAATATAATCACGCTTAACTTTAGTGCAGTTGGCTTTCAGATGTATTTGTAATTGTTGTGCCTTCCTAATTGAAGGTCTACACACACACACACACACACACACACACACACACACAGTGGTTGATGTTTTTGAAAGTCCCCGACAATACCATGATGCATATTTTCTTAGCATGGGTGGCCTGTAATTAAACAGAGAAGCACACACACACACGCACACACACACACACACACACACACACACCCTGACAGTGTTCATAAAAGAGACGGAAATATTGCAAGTAATGAAACAAATTTATTGTATCTTCCAGTAGAGGCTTGATATTCATGGAATAAAACTGCTTTTCTGGGAGTTTTACTGAGCAAAAACACAAAGGAGAAAAAACAAAAACAAAGAGGCAATGTGTGAAAGTGCAGACAAACAAAACAGAAAACATGTTCAAAAAATACAAAAAGAATGTAAGGAGTAATACAGTTTAATAGCAAAAAGGATTGCTCAAAGCATAAAAGAGTTGAATGGCAAAATCTGCATTTTATAAAAAAAAAAAAAAAAAAATCATATTGGGACATCAGTAACTGATACCCTTTCTCAGTCAACAATTAAAATTTGAATGCTCAACATTTTCCCATAACAGTCATTTAACAAGTTCTGCTCAGTCAATGTAATAAGAGAATGAAGCACAGTCACTGAAATATTTATGTCCTCAATGTGACTCTGTATTTGACACATTTGATTTTGCTGCAGAATATACCTATACTATGTTCCTGCAATAGAGGAAGCTGCAGTTTCAGGACTGCATTTCGACGGGCGCATTTACAGTATATGACTCTAGTTACCGAATGAAACTGGCATACTGCGCAAGCGTAAACACGTATGTTAGCAGCTAGCTAGCTATGAAGGTTTAAGGTTAGGTCAGAGACAACTGGCTCCTACCTTACCTGTGTGTGACGGCTGCCTTGCTGAACTGCTGCGGTTCAGATGTGTGTGTTCACACAGACAACACTGCTGCACCAGCACTGCCTGCCTGTCAGCCCTATCTTTATACACTGAGTTTGCCTTTGATAATATTATTTCATTTGATTTTATTATTAATGTAATTTACATTTATTTTAGACAGAAAAGGTTAAGATTCTGTCCACAGAAACACTAGAGTTTTTCATTTGAAACAGTGTTGAGTTAAACATAAATATGACTCATTCTACAGATATTCTACAAATATAAACATTTAAACTGCAGTGAAAGGTGTAATATTGCTGGTATGATGTTAATATGACTGTTAAAAGATAATTTTCACATCATCATCATTTTTGCTGTGAACCTCAAGCGTCTCGCAGAAAAAAGTGACGAGACTCAGGATGTGTCGATGTGTCGATGTGCCGAGGCCGACGCGCGCTGCTCAGGCCGGCTGTGTGGCTGCTCTAACATGTTGACATGGGCGCTGAAATAAAAAGCAACAGGCTCCGCGACGCACACACGCTGCAGGTGGGCTGTGTGTTCGGGGTGTAAGAGTGTCAGGCAGGTTCTCATGTTTGATAGAATTTAGTTATGGCCTTAAAAAAAATAGGAGAATAGTATGATAATAAAATCATAAAAAAAAGAAAAGAATGGAAGGGTTTGATAAAACACAAAAGGGAGAATTAGTATATTATCCAAGTAAATGTGTAATGAATTGAAAGAATATTCTATTGATATAAACCTCACAGGTCAGAGGTCAATTCTGAAGTTCATGAGAAGGGATGGCTAAGAGGAAAAACGGTTAGGCAACAGGCACATCAACAGAAAGTTGTATACATTTTATTTTATTCATTTTTATTCAAGGGGAGCGAGGCCCAACGTTCTCCATGAGGCTGGGATATCAGCGTTAGGTTAAACGACAGGGTTTGAGTTAGGGTTAGAGCTCGTTACTTATAAGGTGAATTACGTCTTCATGTATAATGAATTATAAAGTATTTTATTGCTGCGTTTGGCCTCATATTTATTCACTACGTTGCGTTGTAGCAGGGTTCAAATAACCATCTGTGTGCTGACGCCTGCGCAGTATGCTCATGTTGTAATGCCAGGTACATTGTAGCATTTACCCAAAAAACTAGGGTCCTAGAAAAGTGGACCTGAACCTGCAGCTTCCTCTATTGCAGGAACACACTACTCGAGTATACAGCAAGGGACAAACTAAACTGCCTCTGCTTCATGTGGTGTTCAGCTACCAGTCTTAAATGTGTAACACTACACTAACCAAACTATGCTTTGCAAAACCAGACTGCACAGCACATATTCTAATAGTGAATATATCTAAACACTATTCTTTTTTTCTTAAAATTCATTTGAAACACGAGTGTAACACAAGATGAGCAACATTTAAACATTAGTCTTTATTTCTGAATAGTCTGAAATGCCCTTTTAGTGCCATGCCCCACACTAAACCCCACTCTAAACTCTCAAACTCCCCCTAATTTTGCCCTCTTATTATTTTTCATGATCTGTGATATGGGGTTTTATTTTTCTGAGAACTTTGTACTGCTTCAACTTATTAGCCTAAAAAACACTTTGAGGAAACGGCATACTTGTTTAAGTATCTCGAGATGATTACAATTTTTCAGTCATACTGGTCAACCTCCAAGTCCCTGCTAATGTTTTACATATCCTAAGTACATTTCCTGCCAACCTCATTGCAGTCAGGCAGTAGACAGCAGCCGACTGCAATTTTGGTGACCTGGAATGTCCCATAATTATTGTAACTACACACGTATATCTGGATTTCAGAGGGAATATTTAGATGAAAACTAGTAATGAGTCAGAATAATAGAACAATGAAAAAAGAGACGTTGGTGGAGCAAGATCAGGGAGGATACTTGCGTCATGATGAGTGTGATGGTCTAATTATTACAGTTGGTCACAAAGATCAAGTATCTTCCAGTTGCATCACGCTCACTTTGCTTACTCCTCTCCCAGACTGTAAATGTGCCCAATTCAGACATCCTTCAAGTAGAGAACAAACCGACCCATTTCACAACCCGCCCCACCCTACTGGTCCCAGATCAGCTTGTGTTTCAGTCAAAATGTCTATCAGTTGTCGGAAAAGGCAGACTGGCTGAACCACAAGCCGATCTGTGACCCTATTCTTGCTACTTAGACCAAAATGCTGGGGTATGGAGAGCCACAGGGCTGAGGACAGTGAAGCCTAGGAGACGGAGGATATAGGGTTGTGGGGGGAGCCCATCTGCGTTAGCACCTTATCCAGCCACTGCAGGGGACCATGCAGGTGAATCTCAATCCAGCAGGGTGTGCTGGTCACATCCTGGCGGTGGTACTCTGCTCCCCAGCCCTGGAACACATGAAAACACATCCTTTTAAATTATGCAACAAGACTGTACAAGTTCTTGTTGTACTGTATTTTTAAGACTCTTTGAGAATGTTAAGATTAGAACGATTTTGAAAAAATATCTAATTGCGATTATTTTGACTGATATTGCAATTGCGATATGATTTGAGATATTAGAGGGAATGATCATATTTACGTAATTATTCTTATTTTTATTGAAAAACATATTAAAATGATCATGGAGTGATTTTTGTGAGGATGTACCAAACAAAGATTTTTTTCCTTAAATCTGTAGAATACGATTTGTAGGCCGGGACATCTCTGCAACACGACAATATTTAATTTAAAATGGTATTTTGACACACATTTCGCCTTCAACAAATATTCTCTTGCGATTTGAAAATTGCAGTAGGCCAAATTGCATTTTCGATAAAAATTAGATTAGTTGTTCAGCCCTAGTTAAGATTCTACTCTGGATCAAGATGTCCCATATTAAGGTTGATATTTATACCCAATTCAGAAAAAGGTTATTAGGATATCTGATGGGTTCATTTTTGTTTTTTATAGATTTTCACTGACAATAGAACAACTTAAGAAAAATGTGAACACTTTTTAAAACTGATTTCTACCCTGACTTTATGTCCCCAAGCATCCAAAAGGTATTGCTGACTGTTTACTTATTTATACAGTTTAAAGTTACAGAGACTGTGCACATTAATAGACAATTCTGTAAATGTGCCAGTTTAGCCATCTTGGCTAATTTTCAACTGCAGTCCCTGGGCAGGTGTAATGACAGCTAAAAAAAAGACCCATGAAATACATTAAAACAGGAACAGCAGTACTGTAGGCCTACATATAATAGAGCACATTTCATAAGAACACATAAAATACTGTAAAACAAGGACAATAATACATGAAAAATAAAATAGAGCACACTTCAGGTTATCTGAATAAGTTACTGAGTATGGTCACACACTTTATTGTCTTTAACAATGATTTTAAATGATTTTTAACTGAACAATGTGTCACAGTCTCTGATCAGTTATGGCAGACTGTTCCATGTGTGAGCTGCTCTCACTGAAAAAGCTGACTGTCCGAAGGCAGTCCTCTTCTTAGGTATTATACAATCCCCTCTTGCCACAGATCTAGTTCACTGCACTTTGCAGAGAAAAGGATCAACTAACAACTAACATATTTAAAAATATGCATCAAGTAATAGAAAGTAGAGAAAGTGAGGAGAAAACACAAATGAACTAATTACATTGTGAACCAAAGATGTTGGTATGTACAATACGTGTAGGTGGATGTGAACTGGGTGTATATTGATGTATGTATATGTGGGTGTAATAATGTGGTGTATATTGATGGTGGTTGTTGCGTGGATGAGGTGACCACATTGTAACATGTACTGTTTGATTGTTTGGATTTGACTGTACTATTTTGGCTGTATGTTTTAACTTTATGTTTTGTGTCATGTGTTATGTCTTGCTGTGTGTCTTTTCTGTGTGGACGGGAAGATTAGCGGTCGCCAAGGCGTCAGCGACTGGGGAACCTATTAATAAACTAAACTAAAAAAATGAGAAAGTCCAAACATGAAATATTGCTGAATCTGATCAGCTTACCTTAACGAAGCTCATGCGGATGGTGCACATCTTGGTGAGCTCATAAACGGCCTCGAAGCCATGGTTGACGGACTGGGCCAGCAGCTCAGCAAACTCCTGGTTGTTGAAGATTTTGAGGCTGCAGCCGCTGGGAATCTTGCACACAGTTGTGGGATGGAAGCCGTGGTGGTAGTTACAGTTACGACTCTGGACGAAGATACTGCTGTCACTCAGACATTCTGCGTACACCTCCCCGCCAACATAATACAGATGGACACCTAAGAGGAAGCGGGAGAGAATAAAGTGTTGGTCAGCTGGAGAAGCAGAGCGGTTGTGTCGCTTTCATCAGCACAAAACATCAGCGTGGTCATCTTAAAATCAATTCACCAAAATGTTTACTCAATTTGTTGTTATTGTTCCGTTCTAACATCTATTGACAACATGAATTGATTTAGTCTCGTCTGCTGACAGTCGGTGCATTGCAGACATTGACAGGCTTTCCATTCTGCACCTTTGCCGATGTGCCGCCGGGTGTTCTCGATGGTGGAGTTGCGGTTGACGTTGGAGAGCAGGCCGAGGCAGAATCGGTTGCGGTTGTTGGAGGGATCTGTGAAGCCATCGACGAGCACGCTGGTGGAGGACGCCTGGAACGCCTCTCCGACACGATTGTTGAGCTCGTAGTAAACAATAGAGCACCAGTGCTTGGGTTCCTCATAGGCCACGGGCTGCACATCTGCGCAGGAAACACATTAACAGGTCACAGGGTGAGCTGAGTACTCCGTACATGCAGAGCAGGGCTGCTCGATTATGGCAGAAAGCGTAATCAATTATTTTGGTCAATATTGAGATCGTGATTATTTACTCACTGACTTTTGAAACACCATGCATTTATTGAGCTTCAAAAACAGCTTGTCTTTTTAACAGTGGATTTTCTTGAACTTTAAAATAAAAAAACAATACAAAAAAATAATATATAACACATATACATTTCAATTAAAAAAAATAAAAATAAATTAGATGTTTACACTACTAAATGTATATTCAATATATTAAAAAAATGAATAAAAATAAATTAGATCAAATATGTTGTAGTGCACTGCCACAACCTACTGAAAACTCCAAACCATATATTTAATATTTTGTTAAACTATATTCAGCATATTACAGTTAGAAAGTGCACCGCTGGAAAGGAAAGGGGGTGCGCTGGATTTATAACAAAAGACAAAACAAGAGCATCATTGTGAAACGGAATGCATCACAATAATCGTTTTATCTCGATTATCTTGTTTTCATAATCGCTGGAAGCCAAAATTGCAATTGAAAATAAAATCCGATCAATCACCCGGCCCTACTGTACACGCAGAGACAGACGCAGACACATTTAATGCACATTAAAGACTCCTCTGAGCAGACTCGTGTACAGACAAGCTGCCAGGAGCCACTGATGCCAGCAGAGGCTCAGCTGTAAATCTTACTCATCCGCACAATTATTTCTTCCAAATTATCCCCCATAGCCCATAACAATGATTCGAATAAATATATAGGACCCACTGGCTACATTTGTGTACATTTATGCTGACCAAAATCAATGCAGACGCATCCTAAAGTATGCCTACTGTCTGAGGCCTGTGTGCCAGCCTTTATTGAGCAGAAAAACAGTCAATAGAAGGTGCCTGCTCTCTGAGCCAGTGCCAGCTGGCCTCACCCACTCTGAGAGAGGGAATAAATCATGTTTATCTAAGCACATACTTCTCCCAAACTTCCTCTGTAGCGTGGCACTGGCTAGCAGGTGTGTTTTGTCTGACCCTTCCCAGAGTTGGCCTACAATAGAAGCCCGCTCCCCTGTACAGGATGCAGCTTGTGGAAAATAACTAAAAAAACTCCCCAAACTCCCACTTCCAGCAAACATTTCAACAGCTCTTCCCGCTAACTGCTGTCACCACCGTGTGTGGGCAGAATGTTTGGGCCTTGAGCGCATGATTATAAAAAAAAAAGTACAAATATTTTGTTGGTCAGGTGTGGAAAACTAAAGTTTAGACCAAAGCCCAGCTGTTATTCCAGCGTGAGGCGAGAATAATTTAACTGCAAACACCTGCATGGTGCGTTAGAGCAGAAACGTTTTGGTTTATTACAACTTGGGTCTAGTTTCCGTTGTTTTGGCCATCGTTTCTAGCGGTTGTGATAAAATCATGCTTACCAAAGTAATTGCTGAGAATGTGTGACTGGGCAAGAAACAGGAACAAGTAAGACAGTCAGACAGGTTGTAAACAAGCCAATTCATTTAGCCAGTGGCTTGCAGCCTGGAGTCTGAAGCCCCCAGTAACAAGATTAATCAAAGGGGTCGTGAGATGATTACCAGGATACGAAATGGGAAAAGACGAAATTCTGCTACACAAAATTGCTTGTTTTTCATACTTTTTCTTTTAAAATACTGAATATATTACCTCTTTGTGCCTCTAAAAATAATTATGAGATGGGAAAATCACTCTTTGATTGCAGTACTTCCAACTCATAGACATGCTTGTTGATGAGCGGTTGCAATTTGACATTGCTTAGTATAAAGGAATCACAAACAAAAAAAGCTGCAAGCCACTGATTGAAATCACCTGATATGTCGGTAATAATCCCTACTGTACTTAGTGTTACCGAGTTAACATTAAGTACAGTAGAGCTGCAACGATTTGTAGCCTACTCGAACTTTAGCAATGTTTCTGCATTCCCAGATCCCAGCCATTAACTTAGCAAGTATAATTGTTATCATACTGATAGAAACTATGGTATTACCCTTTAAATCAGATGGCTCTGGGGTCCATTACATGTCCATTGTACTGTATGGTCTATTACGTATTCATGACTGCAGGTACAGATGTGTCTCGAGCACAATAAAGCCAAAACCACAAAATCGAGATAGCAGCAATTATGCACCACATTTCAGATCTGAAAGTTGGAGGTAATTAGTGAATCTTATCATTAACAAGTTTCAAGTCATTTCCACCAGCAGAGATGACATAAGCCCCAGCTTTTATAGACCTCATAAAACTGCTCTGAGGTCTGGCTTCATTTGCTGAGGCTTTGAGCTTACCATGGGCTCGCACCCACAGACAGAGACTCGCTGTAAACTAGCAGATCCTTTCCTTTTCCGCACACTGGTCAGGTTTTATCTGACAGGATACGGCATACCAACTCAGCTGAGGTTTTTCTTTCTTTCTACCACAAGAGAAAAAAAAACTTTGAAAACAACCACACTTCCAAGAAATCTTTGCACCTGCAGATCAAGGCGAGCAGGTGCTTTATGTGGATGATATCACTGTGAACACAAGGGCGGGTGTATGTATGTGTGTGAGATAGTAACTGCCATGGTTACCTGGCCGGTTGTTGCTCTCTAGAGGCAAGGGTGGAGCCAGAAGGTTAGTGTCCATTGGCTGGGGGCAATCCTGAGTCATCTGCTCCTCTGGGGGCATGTAGGCAGGAGGGGGAGTCTCTGCATCAGGAAGGAGGCAAAAACAAAGAGCACGGAAGTGAGTTGTTGTTCAGTACGGAGGAAAAGGAAGAAAATGGAAGAAAAGTTCACTGCTGGATCTCACCTGGCATCTGGAATGGACTGCCGGGGTCAGAGCTGGATGGTGAATGAGGGAAGGTGGCGTTGCTGCTGCTGCCGCTTCCCGGCGAGTTTGGGTAGCTGTTTCCCGGCGAGTGGGGGAAATTGGAGGGCATTGTGTTGGCCTGAGCAAAGGACTCTGGGAAGGTGGCATTCTGCGGCATGTGCGGCTCGTTCTGTTGTAGAGGGTTGCGGAAGCGAGGCAACATTGTATGCTTGGCGTTGAATTCGCTGTTCCTCGGTACCAACACAGGGGGCAGTACTGGAAAAAGACGTAAAAATGGTTAAAACAGGAAGTGCTTTAATGCATCAGCAGTTCTTCAACCAATCACTGTATGTTTTTCCAGTGTGTAGAGATCCTTTGAGTTGACTAATAAGTCACACTGATTTGATAGAAAGCTTTAAAGCTCTCGTTAACTCGTTTTAACAGTTTGTCCACTATGTACTATTACTATGACTGTAAAAGTATCAAAATTCCCAATCCACAGAGAAACGCATTAGGACTTTCGGAATTTTGCGATGTCACAACTTACTATACTATATGTATAGTGGCGTTGATAGTGCAATGATGGTATAAAGATGCCAAGAGCGAAGATGCGGAAGACCCTGAAATGCTGATCAATCAGAGCAGACTGGGGTTTTTCGAGAGGGGGACTAAAAGAGACAGGCGGTAAAATGGAGTGTTTCTGACAGAGGGTGAATACAGGTATGACAAAAGAAAAGTAATGTGGGGTTTTTTTTAACATTAAAGCGTATAAACACATTCTAGTAGAAACCCCAAATATAGAACCTCAAAATGAGCATAATATGTGACCTTTAACATCTCTGGGTGTATGAGGCCATTGTAGGCAATGTTGTAAATCAATGAGCAGGGCTTATGGGGGTTTTATGGCAGTACTCGATTTTTGCATAATTTATTCTATTTTGTTTCTTACCTATAACTCCTTGGGTGTCTTTATCTTATTGTTCTTCTAATGAAGAATGTATTCTATCTATCTTGGTCTGATCTACTAATCGTTTCAGCACTGTAGACATCGTGTACAGTCACACACATGCAAAACCTATCCATACAAACTCAAAAAGAATTGAGTGATTTGATTCCAACATAATAAAGAAATCTCTTTCTGGCACTCTCAATGTTTCCATGCAGATGTCCCTGCATTTTTTCAAATGTCAGCTTCCAGCCTGTTGGTCTTAGCCAGCAGTATTTGGCCCAGACTCTCAGGTTTCTGCTCTGAAAAGACATTTTGAGACAAGCTGTTCTTGAGGAATTCATCACTTGGGGTAAATATCCTGGCTGATGTGAGGGCTATTCAGGTGCAGTACAGACAAACCACAGAGATACGCTCCACTTGTGTCTATAAATACCTGCGCAGATAAATAAAGCTGGTGCTGAAATTTTAGACGGGGCCCACGCTGCTGTCAGTGTTCCTGCAGGTAGCCCATGTGTGCTGCAGTAGCGGGTCAATGCATCAATGTAGCAGTTTATTTCAAAGGTTATATGTGGAGCAGGTGTTTGGTTGAATAGTGACGGGGAGATTGACAGGATGTGTGTGTAGGCGGGTGGCGTTAGGGGAGAAGGGGAGGGGTGGTGGTGTGGACAGACAGGTGCTGTGGGGTTTAATCACCTTAGGCCTCCGTCTTCCACCCGCTGCTAAAACAAAAAGTGTGCAAGGCAGGCAACAGCTCCTTCCTCCCATTGTGTGTGGGTGACTGGCTTCCTGTTCCAGCCATCCTCAGAGAAACTGTGCGTGCAGTCATGTGTGCATGTGTGTGTGTGTGTGTGTGTGTGTGTGTGTGTGTGTGTGTCCTGGTTTTTCTAACACGCGTGTAAGTGTGTGTCTACATGTGTGCATAAATGTTAAAAAAGGCCAGCAGCACAGAGCATGCCCAAAACAAAGCCCTCATTCTCCCTCAGATGGAATTTCCTGCCCCCCCCCCACTTCCCACACACACACACACCCCCACACACACCCCC